>JAQQAC010020895.1:44994895-45094915 GCA_029783875.1 Phataginus tricuspis | reverse complement strand
TCCATTGTGTATATGTACCACCTCTTCTTTATCTGTTCATCTACTGATGGACACTTAGGTTGCTTCCATACCTTGGCTATTGTAAATAGTGCTGCAATAAACATAGGGGTGCATCTGTCTTTTGGAACCAGGTGGTCTTAGAATTGCCCTCTGTGGACAGAGTCCTTCCCATTCCCTTTTGCCAAAAAGCTACAGAACACTAAGTGTTAAACACACATAGACAAAACTGCCTAATTGATGCAAAAAAAAAAAATCTTATCTCTGTCCCAAATGCCCAAACTTCAAGCTACAATAATGGAAAAATCCATCTGGACAAGCCACATTCCAGGGGGAGGCCCCCTGGGACTCTCCCCCAGCTGCCTCCTGCATTCAAGAGTTTGCAGCAATTAAAAATCGAAGGCTGACTTAGGTCATTCCCCATCCTTTACCAGAAAGGAGGCACGGGAGGTGCGCAGATCCCTGGGGCCTTGATTTCATGGAAATATGACCTTATACCAACTCTATTCAAGTCAGACTTACAGGTGGATGCTGCCTTGTGACAAATCCTCTGAGTGATGACACAGGGAGGGTCATCCCTAGGCTCTCGAGGCCTTCACAGAACTGGGTTCAGGCAGGTCCCGGCTTCTCACTGCCCCTCTCAGCCAGGGCCCAGGTAAGAGCGGACCAGCCCACAGGAGCACTGGGGCCTCGCAGGGACTGAGCAGTCCATGCAGCCTCCTCCTGGATCCTCCCTGCCACCAATTCAGTAGGAAATGCCATCTCCTCACTTTACCCTGGAGGCAACAGGGTGACCCCAGAGAGGCCAAATGTCTTCTGAAGGTCATTAGGTGGAGGCAGCTCATTAGGCGGAGGCAGAATCTGCGCCTGGATCAGAGCACCTGGCTGAGAGCCACCTTCATCTCCAGGGTCTCTTTGCCGGTGAGGTCGCATCCGGTTTACCGGTCCTCATGCTAGGTGTGAGAAGGACTGGGCAGAAATCGATATTCCCACTGAAGAGCTGAGCAGCCTGCACCCAGGACGTCCATGATAAACCCCAGGCTGGGGAGAGATTTCTGAGAATCCAGCAGCCTCAGCTTCGAGGGAGCTTGTTGGAAATGCAGTCTTAGATTCCACCGGGGGTTTATTACCTCTGGGGTGGGGCTCGCTGTCTGTGTTTAGGGAGCCCTCCAGGCTGCTGACATGCTCCACAACCTTGATGGGTGGGCTCCTCAATCCACACGTAATTAGGTCCACCTGTCCCCAGGTACCTGCCTCAGAAGGGGTGGGGTTAGCATTTGTTCTCAAGCACATCCTTTGAGGGCAGCCAGCCAGGCTCTCAAACTTCACAAAAGAGGACCAAGAGCCCTGGTCATAGCATGACCTCTGGGAGGTGGGGGGCTTGCCCTGTATCTATGCACCCCAAGTGATGGTGCACAGAGCAGAGGTCTACCACACCTGCTGATCCTTGGGCCCCAGCAGACGCTCACCTGGGCCCTCTGAATTTCAGACTCAGAATTCTAAAGGATTTCCATAGAGCCATTAAAGAACCTTTTATCTTCATTTGCTGAGGATGAGCTTGCATGGCATTAATTTCTCTAGTGTTGTTTAAATAAATTGCGCATATTTGCTACTATTTTAAAGCTGTGAGACAAATGTAATAACAAAATCTGGTGAAAATCAACGCCAGACCTGCATAGGCTTCCGCCTGGAAGACGCACCCACTTCTCCGAGAAGCGTCACTGATGATCAGCAGTGGCTCGGATAGAGCAGGCGTGCTCTTCTGAACACACATCCTTGGGCCCATTCAGAACATGGCATATAAACACGGGGGCATAATTATACTAATTATAAATAATGCTTCTGGTTGCTCTCAGAAGTATGTCCTCACACATGACACCTGCTGATTTTCCCAGTGCATTCCCATATTCTGTATTTCTGAGCAAATGAGAGCTGAGCGTTGGGTAAGGATATGATTAACCTCTAAGCTACTGTCCCCAAAAATTGTACGTGTGCATGTGCGCATACAGGTGCACACAGATACACGCACACATGCATGTACACATGCACATGATGCATATGCTCTTGTGTGTATACACAGGCATGTGCATGTGTTTCTGCATTATACACACATGCACATGTACGTGTGTGTGGTCTTGCATATCACAGTTTTCTCAAAACCAAGAGCCTGGCCCCTTGAGGACCAGCCGAAACCCCCCACTGGGCGGTGATAGACATTTTATTCCAACCTCAAGGTTTTGTAACTGGTTGGGGTCAGGGTGGTCCTGGCTGCTGAACTGGCTTTTGGGTTCCAACCAAGCCCATACCTGCAGATTTTCGGAATGAAGAAGTCCCCTGGTCCAGCTGTCCTCTCACTGGACATCTAGGAGGATCCATGCAGCCAAGAGGTTAACTTCCTGGGGCTGCAGACAGCTTGCAGGAGCCCTCCACGGACGTCCCCCAGAGCCCCACCCTCAGCACAGCTGGATCCGGGCTCTGGTCCCACATCCATCCCGTCTTGTGTGTTGGGGCTGAGAGCCTCACCCTGCAGTCACACAGAGGCCAGCTGTGCCCTGGGTGGTCCATCCCCAACTCCACATGTGGTTTGCCTGGGTTCGCCCCTCCTCCTGGTGCCCTGAGCACCTGCCAGGCTCAGACAACATTCCCACCCTGCCCTGGCCACCCTGTTGGGCTCCCTGCTCTCGTCTGGGCCCTGGGCACATGGCAGCTAGAGCAAGCTCCCCCAAGTGCTGCCTTGGACCTCAGGCCCAGAATGGGCCAGCTCAGGCCCAGATGCTAAGGGCCCCCACGCATGGGCACCTGGTCCCTGGCTCTCTGCTCCTGCCTGTCAGGAGCCCCCATGCCCTGCCATGGGGGCGAGGCACCCTCTCAGTTCCACCTTGCTGGGAGTGGTTGTAGAGTCCCACAGGCCACCCAGTCGGCATGGAGCAAACTCAGAGGACACTGACATGTGGGCTCCACATGCTTCTTGCATGGCAGCAGAACCAACAGCCCTTGGCCTGCCCTCCAGTGCCCACACGGCAGGGCCGGCCAGGGGCCCCGGTCAGAGCGATGGCTGCTGGGTCATGGGGTGGGGTGGTGGGGCAGGCGCCATACTAGGGGGGCCACCTCAGGCTCCCTTAGGGGCAGCCCTTGGGGGACCCCCTCTCTATGGGGCAATGATCAGTGCAGAGCCCAAAATGGGCAGGGCTTCAAATGGGCTCTGGGTCACACACAGTGCAGTCCATCTGGGGAGGGCAGAGATGCTTCATGGAGAGTGTCCTGCCTGGACAGGGTACTGAGGGGTGAAAAGGAGTCTGCTGTGGGGAGTGAGGCTGGGAAGGACCGGCCAGGAGTGGGGCAGACATGGATGCAGGACAGCACAGGTACCTGAACAACCAGCGGGGGATGTGTGGGTGACATGACTAGGTGATGTCCGGGGAGGACCGGCATATGGGTGTCGATTCAGCTCTGCTGTCAGGTTCACGGTGGGGAGAAGCAACATTGCTGTGGGGTGGCCATGCTGGAGGGGGCCCTGCAGGTTGGGCCGGAGTCCCAGGGGTGGAGAGAGGTAGCAGGGGCTTCAGCAGGAAGACCTGGGGGTGGAGCCTGGCCTGAAACGAGGCTGGTGCTCAGAGGGGTGGGCTTGGAGAGCAGGTGGCTTAGGGGTATGCCATAATCTTCCACTGCAGGTGAGAGAATCCAGGCACGGGGAGGAGAAAGAATCCACCCAAAGCCCTGGGGCGGGGGGTGGGGAATGGCGCCCGGGAGAGTGGTGGTGAGCGCCCGTGTGCTTCATTCTGGGTGCCTGAGGCGGGGCTGCGTCCACCCCGTCCCTTGGCTTCCTCCCAGGGCTGGCGTGGGAGCCCCAGCTGGCGGTCAGAGCTCGGCGTCCCACCTGGCCAAGGTGGCCTCCCCAGGGACCCATGGGATTCCTCAAGCAGAGGACTATCCTGGCTGCTGGAGGGGGTGGGCTCCTCGCTCCCAGATTAGGGTCCCACCAGGGCTCATGGTCTCTCAGACTGCATAGCCACAGCCCCACCTGCCTCCTGGCCGCTCGTCTCGTCCCTTCCCTCTGAATACCCCAGCCATGCCCCCTGCTCAGGGCTGCATGTGAGCTGGTCTCTGCCTGGACACACTCCAGCGTGGCTGCTCTGGCCCTCGGGCAGTCTGTGCATCCGTGGCCTCCTTGTGGGGTGCTGGACATGTGTCTTCTGCCTCCTCGCCTTCCGCTGACTTCCCTGCAGGGCTACGTGGACCGAGAGCCTGGTGCACACTGTCGGGTGCTGGCTGTGGCCCCCACGTGGCTGTGTGGGGTCGGCCTGCATGCTATGCGAGTAGCTGGTGGATGGAGGGGTGCATGCAAACTCAGGAGGGGAGAGCCCAGAGGTGGAGGGAGACCCTCCCGAGGGTGGCATCCGACCCCGAAGCAGCTTCCCCGGACGCTGTGTAATTACTGATGCCCCCCTGACCCCCTGCCGGCCCCGTGGCTTTGTGCAGCTGAGCCTGGGTGCGGTTTGCTGGCCTTCCGGACCCCTTGGAGCCCTGGCCAGCCAGAAGGGGTGGAAGGTGAGCTCCTATAAGGGTGTCTTTCAGGGCCCTGGACTGAGCCATAGTACCTCTCTGCCCAGTGCACAGCCAGGGGTGCTTCCCCAAAGGGGCGGAAGACTGCTGTGGAACGGGGGGCCTGGGGAGATGTGTGTGGGTACAGGCCACAAAGAGGCCAGCCCTCACTCGGCCTGCTTCTCCCCCCACTTCATTTATAAAGCGCTTCTCCTTCCAGGCCCCCGAGTCTCCTACCCTATGCTCAGGGCGGCTCATGCTGCATGGGAGCCAAGGTGATGGCTCACTGCGGGGCGCTTCCTCCACGCGAGCCCTTACTCCTCTGGTCTCAGTTTCCCCCCTCAAGGGGCTGCACAGGCTCTGTGCTTTGGGGCCACCCAGGCCTCTGGGCTGTGGGTGGTCAGCTGGGGCACCGCTGTGGGGCGTCAGCTTCACTCCGCGGTTTGGGGAAGGTAAGCGGTCTCAGTGCTCAGTGGCACAGACTCGTCACGGAGTCACTGTGCCCGTGGACCTGCCTTGGTGAAGAAAAACCTCTGGTGCTTGGGGCTGCTTGGGTGGGTCCCCTTCTCAGAACATGTCCCTCTCTGTCCATGGCAGGTGGCGGCGGTCTGGGGAGCCTGGAGAGGTGGTCCCAGCCTTTCTCTCTAGGCAGGTATTCTGGACGGATCTAGAAGGCAGGCCTCCTCTCTTCCAGGGATACAGTGACAGAGCCCTCATAATGAGGAGCATGAGGCTATTATTTTAGGGAAAGAGGTGAGGGGTGATTGGACACGCCGAGGACAGCCTTCCGTTTCCCAGGACGGTGAGGACCCAGATTCACACACGGCTGCATGTCAGAAAGCACGCCGACACCTTCCCGACCAGGCTGCCCCTGCGCCTGCTGCCCTCCCCTCGGCTCCTCAAGCAGGGGCTTCCCTGAGCCCTGGGCCTGCCTTGCTCTCCCAGCGGAGGTTGTTCTGGGTCTAATTGGCGTGTAACTGAGTGGCGCCTGGGAAAGGTCTTCAGGGACGCCTCGGTATTAGGAAGGGCTGGGTCATCTCCCTTCCATCATTGTTCAGCGAAAGATGAATAATGCAAAATTGACCTGGGGCAGGTTTTAAATTAGTACCTTTTTTTTTTTTTTAAAGAAAAAAAGAGGAAAATGGTGTTGGGGAGACTCTAATCACATGCGCCTTCTCTATGTGCAAAAGTTATAATTTACCATATTTTTCTATTTTCTAGCCATTCATCTGTTAGGAACACAGAATTAGGCAGAGCCAGATATGAACAGCTTTTAAGTAAGTGGGCTGACTCATAAAACACTCAGAGGTGATGGTGACCTGGGAGTGTGACTAATCGAGTCTGCTTTCAGGGCAGCCTCCCCAGGCCTTCCTTCCCTGGGGCGCCTTCCGGCCTCCTCTGCTTGAGGTGGCCATGAATCGCTAGCAGGTGAACATGCAATAAATTCAAATTTCCTGGAGATAGGGATGCAGATGACGGGCTCACTGCACCCCTTCCTGACCTAACAAATCAGGCCCTGCAGGGTGGAGCTCAGGGGTCTGCGTGGTGCACATGCTCCCGGGCCCTTGGCAGCCAAGGGCGAGCTCCCTGGCGGGTGTACCGGGATGCCCGAGAAAGGGCAGCGTGTGGGTGAGGGCCAAGGAGGGGGCAGGTTCCCCAGCACAGGCCTCTCCAAGAGGGGCGTCCTGCTGTCTCTGCTAAGGGCGGGGAAGGTGTGCGACCTCTGTCCTCTGGAAAGGCAGCCTAGCAGAAGTCATTCCCTTCAAGAGGCAGCTTAAATTTGGAAATTACTTCAAAACTCCCAGATGCCAGATCCGGAGACCCTCTCTAGGCGAGCCCAGCAGCCCCAACCTTTGAGGATGGGATCCCAGATGCCGCCTGATGTCCCCGACAGGCAATCCCACACAGTCACCCTGGGCTGGCCTGGTGCTTCCTTACCACCTTAGATCCCCCGTTTAGAGAAAACAGCATGGGCACAAGTCCACCTGATTCGGCAAGAGTAGTTCATGGACATTCCCAGGTTAGTCCCCTGTGGGACAAATGCCACCCGGGTTTTGTGACCTGACATGTGTGAGGCCTCTTCTCCATCAGGGGCTCGGGTCAGCTTCATGGAGCACACCCTCGCCCAAAAGTAATCATCGGTTTTCCTTACCCAAGACGGGGCCTCTTTGGGAAGCTGCCCTGTGCCATCTAATGTCCCTGACGGGCAGCGCGGCCCACAGGACCCCTAAGAGGAGAGGCAGAACCTGTGGCTGGGATTGGCGCAAACAGACAGTAAGGAGTGGGGGTGGGGCGGAGGGCCTGGCAATGTCACCCTCCCCGACTGTACCTGCCCTCCTGGTTTCCTGGCTGGGCCCTTGTATCTGTGGTCAGCGCACAGGCACCACAGGGCTCCTGCCTGCATCTGGGCGCATGGGAGAGGGAAAGGGCTCTGCCGGCCGGTGCGGGGAGAAGGAGGGCTCAAGGGGTGGGAGGTTCTGGGAGCTCTGATGCCCAGTGCGAATCCTGGGGCCCCGAGGAGGCCATGGTCCCCTTTTGTGTCCATGGCCATGAGCCGGTCTCCTCACTGACAGCACATGGCTGCTGGTAGTGCAGCGGCTGACGCCTCCCGTGCGGCCAGCCGGCCTTCGACAGCACCCAGCCTCTGGCTCTCCAGGCACCTGCGGCCTCGTATGCACAGGGTGACCTCAGGCCTGTTCACATAGTCTCACCTGGCTGTTCTTGGATGGCTTTAATGTTTGGGTGAATAGGTGGCCAATGCCAGGCATAAAAACACAGCTTAGAGCCAGTTGGTCCAGGATTACTGATTTCACAGGGCTCTGCGGCCGAAATGAAGCCCTTGGGAAGTGACAGGCTGTTTCTGTGTTGTGGACTCACGTCGGAACAGGGCGGAGAAGACTTGGTCCCCAAACACCAATGTTATTTACAACATTTTCTATGTTTCTGATTCACTGATCTTCCCGCTTTCATGTCTTTCTTACAGTTTGGGTTAAACATGATTTGATAAAGGAAACAATGCCCTCCCACTCCCCCCAACCAAATGTCAGACCTGGTACTGATTTTCATGAGGATAACTGCATTTCTTAAAAAAAAAAAAAGAGGCATGGAAACCAGCACAGATAGTGTTTTCCGTGACCTCCTACTTCCTTTTCAATACGCATTTGAAAAATGGCACGTTTTGCTTGCCTGCAAGCATTTATATTTAAAATATTTAACCAGGGTGCTCTCTGCAGCCTTCTGGCTGGTTTCCATGGTAGCTAGGGATGGACAGAATCAAATGGTATTTAACAAACAAAAAAACAACAGAAAGATATGTCTGTTCTTCAACAGACAGAGCGTGTGAGCCACTCTGAGGAAACCTCTGTATGCGTTCGGCTCTGGAAAGGCCCTTTGGAGGTTCCTTACATCCACATGGTACTGGTGGGGGCGGGGATGTGATGCCTTTACACCCGCAGTGCTGCAGTATTTCTTAGTTCCAGTCTCTCCCAGAGGAGGGATCGCTTGGAAAATTCCCATAGAAATCATACAAGAAAAGTCTCTTGGGCCCTTTCTTCTGTCTGTTTGGAAGGAGAGTCTCAGGGTCCACACTTCCATACAGACTGCCTGCTGTGTGAGGCGGGGGCGGGACCCTGCTGCCCCGTTCACTCACATGTGACAACTCGGAGGCAGGGCGCCGCCCTGCTCACACCCGGGAGGGGCCCACCCGGAGGTGCGGTGACTGGCCCCAGGGGCTGGGGTCTGAGTCAGGCCTCGTCCCCTGCCTGAATCGGCCCTCGGCCGCTGCTCCTCAGCTGGGGAGGGTGAGCACTGAAATCGCTGCTGCCCTGGCCCCTGGGCCCACTGTCCACCGAGCAGATGGGCTGTGGCCCCGAGGGTGTGTGCAGCCCTGGGGACGGTTTGGATCGGGTCCTTGGGGCAGCTCTCCACAGAGAGGCACCAGAATCACGTTTCTCTTGATGAATATCTCTAAGCTCACCCCCAGCCCCCTTTAGCCTTGTCTCCCCGCAAATAGGGAGCACCCCAAACTGCACGGAACAGGGCACGGCAGGAGAGGCTGGAGCTGACAGGGCAGCTCGTGTGGGCAGACACGGTCGCTTTGTGGGTCATCGTCAAGGTCACCAGCCACGTGCAGAGAAGTGGGGAAAGGAGGCTCCAAAATGTCTGCACAAGCCCCAGGGTGCACACGTGTGCACGTGCGTCTCACTACCAAGTGCCCAGCCACCCTCACTGCCCTAGTGCACCACGGCCCCCGGTGCCCGAGCTTAGTCCCAGGTCTCTGCACCATGGCACTGCCAGCACCGGGCACCGGGTCACTCTCGGGGAGGAGCTGTCCCGGGCCCTCGTAGGGAGCTGAGCAGTAGTCCTGGGGTGTATCCACTTGATGCCAGGAGCACCCCTGCCTCCCCCAAAGCACCCTCACCTCCCCAGGGGCACCCCTACCTCCCCAGGAGCACCCCCAGCTCCCCAGCTGCGACACCTTTCCAGATTTCTCCTCTGAATACCTTGGTTGAGAACTTGTTCTCGAGAATCAAGAAAATTATGTTTAGCTAGAAACATCTTAAACGAAGTTACTCTTCAGTTTACAGGAAAAAAAATACAATCACGATAAAACTAAAAAATTAAATCAAAGTAGCAAATTAGGGCAAAATGTGTTACTTTTTCCCGGAGTTGTTAGTGGTCGAACTGAATGCAATTGCTCACACTGGTGTCAGCTACTGAGAAAACGGTCAGTTTCACCGGGTGGATGATTCTGGAAGGCTCCGGCCAGGATGCGTGCGGCTTTGACTGGCAGCCTTAACTTGGCTGGACTTCCAGGGGTGGGTCCTGAGAGGTGCCCGGGGGGCCCACCTCACAGCCTATTCTGCCCACTGACACCGGGCCGGTGGGTTTCAGGCCCCCAGCTGTGCCTGTCCTTTTCGGGGATTCTTTCTGTGGCCAGATATGCCCGTGACCACTTTACATTGTTTTCACAAAACATCTTCCTCAGAAATAAGAAGGATTTTATTTTGAACACCGTGTCCAGGGAGCCAGGGCCTTGGGTAGAGCCAAACCCGTGTGGGTCTGGGAAATGTGGCCTCATTTCTACATAACTACGGAGGGCAGCTGGGCTCCCCGCACTCTGGAGGTGGGGTCTCTGCAGGGCGCCCAGCACATGGGTGGCCCTGTACACACCAGCCCCACCAGGACCCTCGCGGAACCAGACTGGTGGCTAAGTCTGGATTTGTGGAGGGCCGGGAGCTGTGCCCATCGGGCACGCCTGTGCCGTCCTCACCAGGGCAACGCCCTCGAGGGAGGCGGTGGAGCCCATGATGTGCCTGCGCCCCTCTTGCGCCGCTCGCCCTCTCCCGTGGGCTGTGGTGGGGTTTCACCCAGGGATGGGGAAGCCCAGGCTGGAGGAGGCCTCAGGGGTCCTGTGGCTGACGCTCGGCTACGGGGGCAGAGGGCGGACCAAGGCCCAGCAAGAAAGGCCCCTGCGCAGGGCCGCCCAGGAGGCTGGCGGTGAACTGCGGTCTCCCACCTTCGGGGGCACTGCCAGAGCTGCTCCCCCACCACCCCGGTTTCTCTTTGAGGGCCACCAGGTGCAGGGCGCTGGCACGGCAACCCTGCAGAGAACAAGGCCGGCCGGTCACCTGCACAGACTCAGGTCCAGCGGGAGGGGGACTGCCAACCCCAGCTGTGCCCAAAGCTGAGATGAGAGTTTCAGGCATCAGCCACTCAGGGATGGCAGGAGGACGTGCCACTGAAGGCAGGATCTGGAGGAATGTGTGCCAAGGCCCTGGGGTGCGAGGGAGGCAGCCAGGGCCTTTCAGGTGCAGGTGTGGGCTGGGGAGAGGCGGGGGGTGGTGGTGCTGGAAGCCTAGGTGCAGAGGTTCTGTGGGTCAGTCACACCCTACAAAGGGACAAAGGTGTGCGGGTGGCGGGCAGGGGCCTCTTTCCTTTGTTTAGCGTGGCATCACTTGGGTTTGCTCTGGGGGAGGTGGTTGGGGAGATGGTGTGGGGGGACAGCAGCATGGCGTGTGTCCCTGAGCCGGGGCTGGCTGGCCCTGCAGCAGCCCCGCCCTGAGCGAGCGGGCAGAGTGGGTACATGTCGTGGGTGCGGCGTGGCACCCTGCCCTCAGATGGCGTTTAGATTTTCATGAACCAGGACCTGGGAGTGGGGGGTGAAGGGCCCAGGAGGCGAGAGGAGGCGGGCACTGGGTGGCGAGCCCCCAGGACAGGGCAGCAAGAGAGCATGGAGGCCTGGCTCCTGGTGCAGCCCCTCCCCTCAGCCTTCCCCGCACCCGCCACCAGGCAGAAGAGCAGGCTGGGCGCAGTTTGCAATGGTCCCCATCCTGCCTCCCTGGGGCCCCACCACACCCTTAAAGTAAACGTAAAGGCCTAACCAAGGGCTGCCTGGCCGGGGACCTGCCTGCCGCCTCACTCAGCCGTGTGCCCCCCTGGCCTGGTTCCAGGTCCCCTCTGTCCCGACAGCAGCTTCTTCCCCTTTCAGGTCTCAGCTCAGATGTCACCTTCCTGACCCCTGGACACAGCAGAGAGTCGAAAGCTGAGGTTAATCTGGGAGCTTTACTTATCCACTGAGATCTACGGTCGACTGCCCATCACGGGGCTGGTGGTCACGACCTCAGCCTCTGGAAGGGAACAGCCTCTGCCCAGAAATCTGTGCGGGTCTTTGACGTGCGGAAATACACATAAACGTATGGAATGCACATTTCTCCTGGTCCCCGGCGGCCTGGTGCGGGCAGCTCCATCTGAACCAGCGGGGCGGGGGCCCGTGTCTGTGGTTGCAGCATGTCTCCCATGGAAAACGGGGACGCTGGATGGCTGTCTGCATGCTCGCTGCGCACACCATGGCTGGATCGGAGCTGTGGCTTCTCAGCTGCACGAGGTCACCTTCTGGAAGGGGCAGGAGGCCCTCGTGCTGCTCTCTGAGGGTGGCACTCAGTTCCTCGTGTGACTGGCTGACCTTGTGGCTGCTTTCCCAAGGTGACATCTCACACGGGAAGTCCCATGTGATGCCCTTCAGTTAAAACTCCCAAATCTGGGGTGCTGAGGTTCAGGCATGGGTTTCTCACCCCTCTGGCTGCTTGAAGAGGACTGGGGGCAACTGGAGCTCTGGGTGGGGTCCCCGGCTCGGGACTGACACCCCACCTTCAGGGACTGCCTGGGGCCTGTCTGCACTCTGCCGGGATTGGGTCCCAGCTCAGCTGGAAGGCACTACCACACCCCTGCTGAGTGAGGGTCCTGTGGTCACTGAAGCACCACAGAAGGGGGCCTGCCACAACAGACACTCGTGGCCTCAGCTCCGGAGGCCAGAAGTCCTGCATCTGGGTGTCGGCAGGGCTGTGAGGGAGGCTCTGTCCCAGCTGGTGGCTGTCCCTGGGCTCCTTGGCTCGCAGAAGTGTCATCCGTCTGTACCCAACTGCATGCAGCGCTCCGCCTGTGTGCCACTGTGCCCAGTGGACCCTCATGTAAGGGTGCTGGTCCTATCTCACCTTAGTGAATGCCACCTGCAGACCCTGCTGACAAAGACAGTCCCATCTGAGGTTCTGCAGGATAGAGCCTCAACATAGGGACTTCAGGGGGACACAATCAGGCCCACACACCTGGGAGGCGGGACCCCGGGGAAAGACCGCACCTTGGCCCCTCGGCCTGGTGCCCGGGGTGTTGCTCTGCAGAATGTAATCTTTTATAAATGCCGACGACGTGCTTTAAGGCCCAGGATTAATTTCATAAACAATGGTTTCTTTTTTGCAAAGTATACCCACAGGTCCTTTGCCACTTCCAAATGCTACCCAGCCAGTCTGACGACAACTGTGTGGAAAACTTTATCTTCAGTATTTAGTGTTTGGCCAGAATAGGGCAGCGATTCCTCAGGGGCCATTCAGCACTCCTGTGGGAAATATGTGGCCTCATTTGCATTTTCTAATTGAACTGCTATCAGCTTTCTTGCAAGACTGCACAAAAAAAAGTTCCTCCAGTTTCTAGCATCGCTTGAATTACCCACAAAAAGCAGCCTTTCAATTGTTGCTAGGAGAGGATGGGAAAGGGAGGGGAAAAAGTTGCCAAATTTTTAGTTCATGTGACTGTAAAGCTATCAGTTTTGCTCAACTCCACAGAGTCGCTGCCACGGCGACAGGGGAGGCTGCCCTTGAGGGAACCGTGATGTCAGAGGAATGAAGCCACAGACCGGGACATTTGGGGCTCCCTGCGGCGGGACTGGAGGGGCTTCCTGGGACTGTCAACACCGCAAAGCGCACCTGTGAGGGAGGCTATTTGTGTCTCTAGAACCCTCCGCCAACAGTCCTGTTCTGTGTCCCTGTCTGAACTTCTCACTTCCTGCAGACCTGGCCAGGAAAGCCTCTGCACGCATTTAAAAAAAAAGTTTAAAAATTGTGAGTTATAAACTACATGCAGAAAAGCACTTGAAACATCAGTGAACAGCTATGTGAACACCCGTGCCCTCCAGCCCTGTAACCTGTACCCTGTATTCATATGGACACTACACAACCATTTGGAAATGCCGAGATCCCCTTAGCTTGCCAGCCCTCCCAGGCAGGCGGCCCGCGGGACGCGGCCCTGGACTCGCTGACCTCTGCCCTGCAGCGCTGCTCGCACAGAATTACTCGTCTGCACGGTGGGCGTTTGACAAAGGTCATTGGATCACTTACGTGAAAGCGGTGGCTTTTGTTCAATGGAAGCTGTTCCTCCATGAAGATGTTTTAACACAAACATTTCCTGGGCATGCTTTTCTGACCCCTTCATTTATCTGAGCATCTTGCTCTAAACCATACCGTTTTAATTTTCATAGTTCAGCGGTTCTCAGATGGAGCCATTCTGGCCCTGAGACCCTGGGCAATGACTGGGGAGCTTTGCCTGCCGTGGGCGTGCGTGGAGGTCTGGGGCGCTGTTAGACACCCTGCAGTGACAGGACAGCCCCACTGCGGAGACTGATTCAGCCCTGAAGGCCCGGCTCTGACCTCCGCTGTGGCTCACTGAGAGGTCTGGGTGTCCGAAAGACCAAGTCCCCACATCTTTGTGTTGTTCTGAACCATTCTTGGCCCTTGGCCTTTCCATTTTAAAATACAAAGTCAGCTCTTTACCCTTCTATAAGCAAGCAAACAAAAAATAACGCTGGGATTTTATTGGGATTTTGCTGAGCTCAGAAACCTTGGGGGAACCGACAGTCACCACAACATTCAGCCTCTAAGTCATGAGCTGGACATGTCCTCTGTTCTCAGGTCTTTAACTGCTCTCAGTGCGACGTGAGGGCCTTGAATGTTCTAATAAATCATTAGATTTATTCCTAGGTATGTGATCATTTTTAATGCTACTGTAATTGGCATCTGGTTCAAATTTCTTTTTCTATTTATTCCTGGGCTTTGGAGGTACCACTGCCTTTAGATCCAGCACCCTGCTAACCTCACTAATTCCAGTAAATATCTACAGATTGTTTCAGATTTTCTATAGTCACAGTCAGATAAGCCACACATAATGCTAGTTCTATTTATTCTGACTTATTTTCTTGTCAATCTCATCAACTGGCTCCAGAAGGCGATGTGAAAGTGTAAGAGCATCTCTGTCCTATTTCTGATGTCAAGGAAGGCCTTGGGTATCCCAACGGATTGAATGCTTACTGATGGCCCCCTTTGGAGATGGACAGCCCCTTCTTTGCCTGATTTGCTGAATATTTTCATCATGAATGGAAGTTAAGTTTAACACTTGCTAGTGAGATGATCATGTGATGTTTATCTTTTATTCTGTGTTGATGAATTTTCAAGTGTTAGACCAATCACGTTCTTGGAACACACTGACCTGGCCAGGATCGGTCCTATGTAAATGTAGCTGGATTCAAGTTTGTTAATATTCTGCTTAGGTTTTCTCCTACCTATTTATGAGCAGATGGCCATATAAGACCTGCTCCCTTGCTGTTCTTCTGAGGTTCCTTCTGGTTCTGGACATGGCACCTGTTTAGTCAGGGGTGAACCCTTTTGTGCGGCTCTCTGGACAAGTCCACCCACTGAGATAAAGGCTTGACTCCTGCTCACAGCTTGAGTAGAGTTCAGCAGTGGCACCATCACAGTGTGGGCATTTTTTTGTTATAAGGATTTGAATTTGAATTTTGTTGTGATAATGTAACAGCTCAGATTTCCTTCTCATGTTATCTTAGGTAAGTTGTACATTTCTAGACTGCTACCCATCTTATATACATTGTCATATCTATTGATATAAATTGTACGTAACACCTCAAATGATCTTTCTAATGTCCGTAAGATTGGGCGTGATGTCCCCTTTCCATTCCCGGTAGGTATTATTTGCAGTTTTTCCTTCTTAGTCTGATCAGCTTAGTTGTTTAAAGAGCCAACTTTTGTCTTCATTGACTCTACTATCTTCTATTTCATTATTTTCTCTTGGTTTTACTATTTCCTTCTTTTTACTCTGTGTTTCCTTTCCTGTTCTTTTTATAAAATTCCAAGACGAATGTGTAGATGGTCGATTCTCTGGGGTCCTTAGGCTCTGGTATCTGCATTTAAGGCTAAACATTTCCATCCGTGCATGACTTTAGCTACATTCCCCTAGTTCTGCTACTCGGTACAAAATATTGTCTAAGTTCCATGTGATTCGTTTTCTACCCAAGGCTTAACAAGAAAGCTTTAACTTCGGAATCTGTGAGGATTTCTCAGTTATCTCCTTTGTTATTCATTTCTAGCAATTGCTCTGAGGGGAGAACACAAACTATGTGTTGATTCTAAACCTCTGAAGTATGTTGAGACTTGTTAGAAGGCTGGGCTCACCGTGAGTGTCCTGATTGTTCTGTGTATACTTGAAAATGATGGGAATTTAACAGTGCTTGGTCTCTACATTTTACGTATGTCTCGGGAAGGCCAGACGTACAGACTCAGTGCTTCTCCTTCCTTCCTGAAGTTTGCCGGCTTGCTCCATCATCTACTCAGAGACGTCTGTTAGAATTTACCACGGATTGCATATTCGTTCATTTCTCTGTTTAGTTCTAACAATTTTTGCATAAATATTTTGAAGTCATATTGCTAAGTGCACACGGACTTAGGAATCTTATATTAGCAACGTTCTTTTCATGATGCTTTGCCTGTTTTTTCTCCCCACCTATTCTGCTTTCAAATTCTGTCTATCCTTACATGTTTTACATGCACCTTTGGTGAACAGCACCGAGTTGGGTCTTTTTAATCTAATCTGTCCATTAATTTTCTTTTAATTACAAAAGTTAATCTATTCCCATTTATTATAAAAATAATATATCTGTAAATCCACAATCTTAACCAAAGAGAAACACATAGCTCATTTCTTCCCATTCTTCACTGTTTTCTCACAGTTTTTAGATTGTTTTGTTATTCTATTTTTCCATCTATTACATTAGAACTTAGATGATCTGATGCCTCTTTCTGTTTTAAGAATGTTCATTTGAAAACTCACATTGAAAGGAAAATGACAAATTATATTATTTATATCTCTTAAAAAAAAAAGATGGCCTAAATAGGAAGATGAGAGGAAGTGAAAATATTTAAATGAGAAATACATCTAGGATGGAGGGAGATTTCAGCTGCCCTCTGCCTGGCGCCATGTCACCAAGTCATCCAGCTAGTAAGCCGCTGTGGAGGGACATGGTGCCTTCATATACAACTGTGCCGCAACAATGTGGAAATGCCAAGAGAAAATAAACATCTGTTATGGTGACAGATAGACTTTTAGCAATTTAGCACAACTTTAGGCACTCTGTAGACTTTAAGTAGCTCCTGAAGTTAAGACTTAATTTGTGACCTAGAATATTGTCTGTCTTGGTCAATGTCCCATGCTCACTTTAAGTAACGGACCCACCCCTATGACTCAGTGACTTTCCAAGACCTTCCTTAAAACAAGTGTCATTGTCTTCTCCACATCTCATATTAATTTAATACTCCCATCATCTTCCGGGACAATGCAAGCATCCTGGACCCCGTTGACTCCACGCATCCCATCTCAAAGTTGGTACCATTCTCTCTGTGAATGTGAGTCATCTATTTTACATCCCACTGACAATTCTAGTAATTAGTCATTGGTATTTGCCCATCTACGGAATCTTTTTATGGCTTTTCATACTAGGCTTTTACCTCCAATCATCTTATCTTTGCTTAAAGAAAACACCTTCAGACAGATTCTTTCAGTTTCTGCTTGTTTAAAAATGTCTTTACTCAATGTTAGTTCTTGGAGGATGGTTTTACTGAATAATAGAATTCTATTTTCTTTTGGCACGTTAAAAATACATTCATGGTCTTTTAACCACCAAAGCTCCTGTTGAAAAGTCAGCTCTAGTCCAGTTGTTACTCCTTCCAGGGAATCTGTCTTTTCTATCTGCTTTCAAAATTTTCTCCATGATTTTGTTTTTCAGCTGTTTTACCATAAAATGCCTGCTATGGTTTGTTTGAATGTTTGTGTCCCCCCACAGATCCATACGTTGAAACCTTAGCCTCCAACAGTGGGGTGTGGCATCGGGAGGCAGGGCCTTGGGAGGTGATGAGGACCGGATGAGGTCATGAGGGTGGGGCCCTGGGTGGGATCAGCGCCCTTAGAGGGCCTATGAGGGAGCTAGCTTCCTCGCTCTGCTTTCTGCCACGTGAGGACACAGGGATAAGGCCAAAGGTCTGGGAGAGGGCTCTCATAGAGGCTTGAGCATACTGCCTCTCCAGTCTCAGACCTCCAGGCTCTAGAGCTGTGAGAAATAAATTTATGTTGTTTACAAGCCAGCTTGTCTCTGGTATTTTGGTAGAGAAGCCTGAACAGACTAGGACAGTGCCCCAGCGCAGTTCCCTTTTATATTTATCCTGCTGAGAGTTCATAGGGCTTCTTGAATCAGTGCCTGAATGTCTGTTGTCAGTTTTTCCATTATCTTTTCAAATATTACTTCTGCTCCTTTTTATCTCTTTCCTTTCATATTCTAAACACAGGCATGTTGAAACTTCTTACTACTTCTGCAATATCTTACTTTTTTCTGTGTTTTCCTTCTGTATATCTATGCTTTAGCGTGAATATTACTTCTGATATTTTTTGCTTTACTAATTCTCTCTTCAACCACATCTAATCTGCAGATATATCTATACACTGAGTTAATTTTGTTCATTACATTTTTCAGTTCTAAATAGCCCAATTCATTCTTTTTAAAATAAGCATTGTTATTATAAAATCAGTGTCTGATAACTTTATTACGTGGAGGTACTGTGGGTCTTTATCATCTACTGTTTCTGATATTTATTTATCGTGTCTTGTCCTTCCCATGTGCCCAGTCATTTTTGGTGAAGTGCTAGACATTGTATAAAGAAGATAAATATAACTTGAGGCCTGGGGAGGTATTGTCTACTGGAGAGGATTTGCACTTGCTTCTGGCAGGTGGCTAGGACCATCAGCAAGCTGGCACCATCCTAAGGCACTCACAGAGTGTGGCATTATTCAAAGGTTGGCATCAGTTTCTGTAAAAGCATAGGAACTAAGTGACTCAGCAGCCCCCACAGACCCTCTTCTCTGCCCCCCACCCCACCCCAGGCACCGCCTGCTGAAGGCCCAGTGGCTGTGACGACCACTGGACTCTGCGCACTGCAGCCATGCTGACACAGTGATAGGAGCTCCTGTTTACACATTCACGTGGCAGGGCTCTCATGAGCCTACAACCTGCGTGACCTAACACGGTCTCACTGATATTCTTGAGAACCTATTACTATCCCATTTTCTGGAGCAGTACACATCACAGAGGCGGTGTGACTTGTCCCCAAACATCAGTCAGGAAGCTGGAGAAGGCTTGATTACAGCTCATATCCCAAGGCAGTCAGGCTCCTTAAGGATGTTGGGCTCAGCCCTCCCTAGAAAGTAAATTTTCACTCCTTCCTGGAACACTGATCCTCCAAGCAGCCCATGGGCTGCAGTCACATGGCTTTGCTCCCCTATCTGCAAAGTCAGACGGCAGCACCCGCGTCCAGAGATGTGCTGAGGACTGGATGAGCTGACACCACTGAGGGCAGGCCTGAGTGAGACCTGGGATGTCAGGACAGGGGACTTTGGTTTGAAGGGAGAGGAAACAGGGAGCCACCAGCACCGAAGGTGACAGAAATAAAGAGAGAAGGACTGGGCTGGGTGGGCTGCAGAGGCCGTCATGCTCTCAGGGGTGCAGCCCCACAGCCACCTCACGACCAGACTCGCCAGGACTGGGCCTGAGGCATGGACCTGATGCCCCTGTCCGGGCCTTTGGTGCTTCTCGGGCCAGCCTGACGAGGGGCTCAGGTGAGCTTGTCTTGGGACTATGTGACTGTGATCATCTCCACGGAGGATCAGGGATTAACTGCACCAGAAATCACTTCACCAACATGCCTGACAAAAGGGATCATTACGTTTCCAATTAGCGCCTTTTATCTGAGGCCGACCATGGGCTTTAAGGAGCTCTCCTCTCTGCTCACAAGGGGCACAGTTTCTGCAGCACAATCTGGGATGTAAGCCCTACTGCAGCCCACTGGCCTGCCTGGAGGGACGGGCCTCCGCGAGGGGCAGTGTCCGTGCAGCGGTCCCCAGGGCTGGCTGCTGCTGCTTCCTCACCAGCAAGCGTGTGTTGTCATGATCCCTAAGGAAAGATAGGAAGCCATGTCCATGTGTTTAAGGGTCCTCAGCATGCACAGGTGAGGCTCACGACTTGGTGCACTCTCTCGCTGGAAATGCGTTTCAGTGCCTGGCTCAGCAAACTCCCAGGGGCACTTTCTGGGGTGCTGGTCCGTTCATCATAAGAGGGGAAGTCTTCCACCTAAGTCACCTCTTTGTCTTTTCCAACTTAAGCTATGTGTACTTTGTTTAAAAGCAAGACAAAATGAAACACAGGTCCCTGTCTTCCCAAAGTGTGTTCCTTGAAACACCCGTCTTTGTAAGATATTCCATGAAGAGGGTTCCTTGGTCAACAGGTTTTGGGAAGCTTGCAGACATCTCCCACTGAGGTTCACAAAGCGCATTAGTGGTGTAAGGTTCTGGGCAAATCTATAGAAAGGAATCTGATGGACTTGGCTTAACCCTTTAAGCCCCATGGGCCTTTGTCTGAGGGGATACCCACGAACGTTGTGGCAGGTGGCCTGCCTGGCTTCAACTGTTGGGTTTCCTTTGCCAGTGAACCACACACATGGCATCATGATAACACAGGTGATCCCTAAGGCCTCACATCGTCAGTAAGGGGTTTCACCATGCGTTCTGCCTCCCCACTGCCTGACCCTTCGGGCAGGTCGTCATGAGCTGGCCGACCAGACTGGAACTTCTCTGCTAATCTGGCCGCCCCCATGCCTAAGGCCACCGCAGCTCCCACACACGGGGTGGGAAGACAATGGGCCACACCTAATTCCCCGTTACACACCTGAAACCCAATGCTCAGGGATTTGGGGCTGACCAGGGGTTGCTGGGAGTCTGGCCCTGGATTTTGGAAACATGGATGAGGGAGCTTCCAGGGCCAGGCAGAGGCGGGCCTGGCTGGGTTGTGTCTAGTGAAGCTCTCTCTTTCTTTCTGAATTAGTATTGAACTAGTTCTCTGGCTGCTTTGCGTAGCCAGCCATGGGGCCTCTGTCTTCTCTCTAGGTCTTGGGAACCCTGGGGCTGGTGGGCACGTGGACACATGGAGCCTTTGTTCAAATAACTTTTGAAGACTGCCAAGGTGACAGCAGTGTGCTAAGCCAAGTGCGAGGCCCTGTGCGCCTGCCCATGCTGGCCCTCCCTCGGGAAGGTGGGAAGGCCAGAGGCTCCTCCGGGACTCGTGCAGCCCTGTGCTTAGGAGGCTCTGCAGACGCTTTGCTAAAGTGACCCGCAGGAGGAGGACATCCACCAAGCCCACCACGTGCAGTCACACCTCACCTTGTGTCCAGAGTGTGAGGACGAGGTCTGGGCCACCAGGAGCCGTACCACGGCATCCCAACGTTTGGCTGTCTGGTGGTCCCACGCAGTCACAGTGAAAGCCACCTGCTCGGAGGGTATCCACAGCTCCCGTGTGGCATAGACTGTCCCATCCGTCCCGACTTTGAAGTCCATGCTGTTGGTCTCATACTGCGTCCCCTCGGTCCCCAAACAGCTGCTGAACTTGACTGCAAGAGGAGGGAGGAGAGGGTTAGGGCTGGCCTGGCAGGCACTGGGGCCACACAACTACTGTCTCAACAGCAGGTTCTAGGTCTCTAACAAGCATCAGGAAAATAGCCATTAACTGTGTTTTCGACCTTCAGGTATTGTGTTTTATCTCTACCACCTATGGAGTTAACTAGAGGCCTTAGAAAAAGAAGAAAATAAAGCAAAGGATGCACTTTCATTATATCTAAAGCACAGCTGTTCTCCCATCTCTGCAAATGCATCCCCCTCATCACTAGTATCTTTGGAGTCCGTTAGTGTGTGGTGGATGTTTTCTACCTAAAAATGATCCCCTTGCTTGCCCCCCACTCTCCTGCATGTGAACCATCTGCCCTCACCACACTTCAAAGCCCGTAAGGGATCTATTTCTCCATCCCAGAAGGCTACGTGGGGGGGAAGGAGCAGCAGGAAGGCGGTATTCTGAACAGAGCTCTCTGGCCCACTCTATTGCTCAGAGAATCAAGCCGGACATCTGCACCCTCTCTGCCAGGGAGGGTGGGGCCAGAAGCCAGGCAGCAGAGACCTGGGCACAGCAAAGTGCTTTCTTAGTGGACTGGAAATGGAGTTTAAGACAGAGGGTCTACTGGCACTGCTGGGCACGCACTCTGCTTTGCTTCCCAAACATTAGGGAGGCACCGGAGTGCCAGCCCTCCTCATGACTCCATCAGCCTGGTCGTTTGCAACTGCGTTGCAGAAAAAGACTCCCCTGAAGCCGTATACTCACTGGCACCGTATGAGTGTGCATCTCACACAAGTGTTTGTGCAGTGGCCACGCAATGCTGTGGTGACTATGCGACCCCAAGAGCCGGCGTCACATTCCACTGATAAAAACGATGGATAAAGTTACCTAGTATTTATAAAAATGTGGGTACCTCAACAATTATGGTGTTTTAAGCCGTTTCACTGTCACAGCTTGCATGATTTAATTACTATTTATTCTAGAAACTAAAAAAACTGCCTCAGTGTTACATTTGATAAAGTGTTTTTCCCCTGCGTTCACCTTTTATTGTGGCTTGCCTTGAAATAACAAATAATGTGTATGTTTCCTCATCTCAAATACTTCACGTTGGGTATCTCCCCAGTTCCCGGCACCTCCCACTTGTGGGTTTAAAACAAAAATGTTTTAAAATGTGATAAGACCAGGCATTCCCACCCCGTCCGGCCCGAGGGAGCACGCGCGTGTGTACAGACTCCAGTGCTGCGCGCACGGGGGTCCTCGGAGGGACAGAGGCGACTGAGGTGGGGTGGGCTGCCGCCCCATGGACGTAGGTAGCCCTGCCTGCGAGGGAATAATTACATTTTTTCCAAGGACAGGAAAATTCCAAGCTGCTTTTATAGGACTGTTCACCCCAACGGTAAACAAATGCAAATCAGCCACAAACAGAGTGGATCAATCATTCCTGACACCCCGTTATCATTGACAAAGATAAAAATGACAGTTCTGTGATTGCTCAGAGAGCAGCCCACATACATAAAGAAGCTCCTTTGTTCTCCAACAGCAACTTTCTAATAGCACTAACGTGCTTGGACAGCGGCGGGGGGTCTGGATTTCTGCAGGATTAAGTGACAAAGCCCCTGCATTTCTTAAACGATCGACACAAAGCTTCGGTGCCATACAAAGAGGCGTCAAAGCTGCTTTCAGAACACATCACCAGCCCTGGAGCCGTCCCAGTGCGAGACTCAGAGTGCCGTCCACAGGAGCCGGCCCCTCAGATCATGGCTGTCCTCTGTGGATGAGAGACCCTCAAGGACATCAAAGCGGCCGTGATGTCTGGCTTCCCAGGAACCGTGCCTGGGGCATAAAATGAGGGCTTCTCCGCATGGGGTGCCATGAGACCTTCACGGGGTTTTAAAAGTTAGCATCTTTCCAGTGTAGGACCCGTCCAGTCACGAGGAAGCACGGGGGCTTTGTAAGAACATGAAATCCCGACATCTGGCTTCGGTGTAACCACGACCTGGCTGATAGGCTCAGTGTAACGGCGTTGTTCTCCCCACCGTGCTGAGATTCTGAGCCCCCATCAGTGAGGAAGCAGGAGCTGTAACTTGCTTCGCAGGAAGATGCCCTGTGACGGGGTGCCCACTTTCCAGAGGGAAGGGAATTCAGAACAACGCCTGCCCCTGTGTGCTGCAGGGCTGTGGCCTCTGTCCACAGAAAGATCGGTAAGGCATGTCCTTCTGAGACCCAGGGGCATTCACAAAACATTCGTGTTGGCTAAACCGACTCCCAGATTTGAAACCCTGTGACATGTGGGTTTAAATTGCTTAACATGCAAACACCCTCAGAATGTCACCAACACTTTGCCTCACCATTAAAAGGGCAAGAGGGCCCTTGGGGGAAGATTCTCAGGAGAAATGTCTGAAGTCTTAGGGTAGGAACGACTCTGTTCTCCCAGGAGCCAGGATGTCTTTTCCTGGCGCCAAAGCTGGTTTCCCTCTTTACTTGGGCTGCTGGGAAGCTCAGAGGCAATGCTGGGTGCCAGGCATCACCAGGCAGAGTGTCCGGTTCAGACTCTGAGCTGACCCCCGGCTCTAAGCCTTTCCTCACTCTGTATCCTCTCAAGGGTGCCCAGTAGCTCAGCCCCAATCTGACCTTGGACTTCTGGCCTCTGCAGACTGGCCAGGAGACCCTGGTCCTCCCAGCTGTCTGTCTTCTCCCACTGGCTTTGGAAATGGGCTCAGCCCTGCCCATGATGATGTGGGAGTGGCCACACACGCCCACAAATTTCT
The DNA here is from genome assembly GCA_029783875.1 of Phataginus tricuspis. Classification (NCBI taxonomy): domain Eukaryota; kingdom Metazoa; phylum Chordata; class Mammalia; order Pholidota; family Manidae; genus Phataginus; species Phataginus tricuspis. Next base: position 45,071,509 of record JAQQAC010020895.1, on the reverse strand, counting down.
GATTTACTTTTTCAAGGAGAAAGACCTCATTCAGCTTCTCAGAGCTGGGCAGTTGCTGTGGGTTTTGGAGAAGCTACCCCTTCTTCTGGAGACCCTTTTGGGCACATGGAAAAGCCTGGACATAGCCATTTGTCACTTGGCTTGCTCTGGAAGGGGTCGCCCTGACTAATGTGGTGCTAAGTGAGGTAATACCGAGAGGTGCTGGGCCCAGCATGCAGCCTGGTACACACCCTGCACCTGCGGGCAGGCCTGGGCCCGGCACAGGGGTTCAGCCCCAAGACCTCAGCATTCTGGAAAGCTAGCTCCTCGTGGCCCACAGCACCTAGTTCTCCTGCCTCCCTTAGGGCCGGAGTGCTGCTGGAGCACAGAGAGCCCATGAGCTCCCTGGGGGCCAGGACAGGTGGGGGCTAGCCCAGGCCGCAGAACTGGGGGTCTGGGGAGGCTCCTCACCATCGGTGGTTTCCAGACTGGCTTGGGACAAAACTTGGGGGACCCAGGCTATTGCTCAGCGGTAGGCATGGCTGGGACCCTGTGGGCTTGGGCAGGAGCAGGCCGCTGGATCCCAGCGCCAAAGCAGCCCACGGCCACCGCTTCCCCTGCCCCACCCCGTGTGACCCCTTCTGTCTGGAATTCCCTGATCTCTGTGTTTTCTTTCCTGTGTCCTCCTGGACTGCCGAGCCTGAGGGGGCAGGGCCACTCCTGGCCCCCACCGTGTCCCCGGGGCCCCGGGCGGTGCTGGCAGAGTCTGGGTGACACATGGCGAGGCCCCCCCAGGACACCCCTTCCTTGCAGTGAGGGGGTCCCCGGAGTTTCCAGTCAGTGGGGGCGTTTGGCCGTTGCTCCGCACTCAGCCCGGACATGCCGAGCACCCCTCTGCGCCCTCCCCCCATCCCGGGGCAAACGGGCAGTTTCATGAGCGTGGCAGGTTCTCTGGGAACCAGTGTGAGGTGTCAGAAGACGCCCTGAGCCCAGCTGGATGCAAACGTCCGTGCAGGAGGGAACCGCGGAAGGAGGGGTCTGCCAGCGTCCCTGGCCGCGGAGGCAGGCAGCCCATAAATATGTCAGGTTAATATTTTCTCAGTGTACTTGTCTTGTTTTTGATCTTCTAATTTCTCTCAGTCTTCAGGAGAATGTAAAATCTGATGGGACTCTCTAGGAAACCTGTCCTCAGTGTACTAAACACAACAATATGGAAAAACCCCTATTCTGACTTAAATTCAGGTTTCACAACTATCTTGACTCAAACCAGGGCTTTCTGGGAAGCGTCCCATTTTTCAAGCATGAGGCACTCTGCTCCTGCTCCAGCAGGAAGGCACGGTGGGCAGGGGGTATCGTGGGGAAACTGAGGCTCAGAGACATGTCATGCCTTCTTGGGAGTCTGCAAGAGGAGGAGGCAGGAGTGGGACCTTTGACCTCAGGATCTCCCGCACCGGCCTGCCACGCTACGTGGGTCCCCAGGAGGCCGGCAGGGAGACCCCCCCGGATGTCTGGCACTGTGCACATCTGGGTCCTCATGCGGGATCCTTCTGCTGCTTGGGGAAATCCCACCCCGGGGTGCCTGTGTGTGAGGCTACGGCCTCCCCAGGCCCCGCCGGCCATGCCCGAGCTGAGCCTGCAGGAAGGGTGTGCCGTTCCAGCGACCCGGTGGGGGGCGCCAGCCCTGCCGGTGAGGGGGAATCCCCTGCGGAACGGGAAGGCTGCACCCCCTCGGCCCCGCGGGGGGTCGGCTTGGAAAGGGCCTCCTCTATGGGGCGCATGATGTGGGGCCTGCCTGGCGCTCCCTATCCACGGCCGCGACCTGCTGCAGGCATCCCCCCACGGTTTGCTAATTATGCCATTAGTTTTAAACAAACTTGACAAGAGACAGGGGTCCTGAGAGAAATTAAATCAAGCTGTTTAAGCACATGCAGCCGCAGACCCCATGGCGTCTGTCCCCTCGGTGGCGATGGTGGTGACAGTGGTGGCACCGGGCGAGGCCGGTGGGCCCTGCGGGTGGGATTCAGCACCGCCTGCCGCCAGGCCTCTGCGGACATCACCCTGGCGTCCTTGCCGGGTGCATGTGGGCGGCAGGTACTCCGGACAGGGGGCGTGGCCTCCCCAGCCACGCCCACACCGCCAGGCCTTTCTGGATGGGGCTGGGACCCCAAGCAATGGCCTGTCTGAGCTCAGGTCTCCATTCCCGTAAAACGCAAGTACCAGCCAAGCGTGGTGGCAAGGCCGGGCAGTGCCTAGACCAGGGCAGGTGTCGGGCAGATGCCTGCTTGTCTTACACTCTGGGCGGGATGCGATGCGTGCCACCCACTGTGAGAAGACAGGCCCAAGGGAACAAAGGCGCTTGGCCGCGGTCACACGAGGTCGCCTGTTCACAGCCATATGTGGCTCTCTGCTGCCCGGTGCTGGGGTCTGCCTGGGAAGACAGACAGGCTTGTGGTGGGGGGCTGGAAATGACAGCATAGGGGTGAGCCCTCCAGGCGTCCCTGGGGTCACCAAGGGGAACCCAGGAGCAGGCTGAGGGGCCCCAGGAGCCCTGCAGGATGTGGGGTCAGTCAGCACTTCGGACTCCGACCCTGCTGGGACCCTGCCTCTGCACACTGGGGGCCCAGAACGCAGGCCCCCCAGCCCAGGGTGAGGACTCCACAGCTCTTGGGGTGGGCTGCTGGGGATCCCGGGCCCACATGGCGCTGGTCTCTCCCTTTGGACAGACAGATTGCACGTTCGGGCAGGAGGTCTGTTCTGAGAAGATGCTCAGGAATGGAGGGAGGCCACTCCCTTCGCTGCCGCTAGCACCTACCCTGCCTGAGATGTGTCCCAACGCCGAGCAGGGGCCTTCAGCGCTGTCCCAGAGCTATTCAAGGAGCACGAGCAGAAACTGCCCAGAAGACCCTCTGCCTGGACATCACGGGGGGCGCTGAGCTCCAGAAAACTCGAGGCTCAGGACTTCACCTTCGTGGTGGCCTCTCCCTCCTGCCCCCTTGCCTGGAAGTCGGTGAAGCAGAGTCGGATCCAGGCTCGCCCACCTCGGGCTGCGGCGCTTCTCCTGCAGACAAAGGGCAGGGGTGCGCCTGGCCAGCCGTCTGCCGTGATGCACAATTTCCTTTGCGCTGCGTAAACGTCAGTCTCTGCTTTCATCCTGGTGTCCCGGGCCATGTCCACTCCAAGGGCCTATTTGAGTTGTTGAAGGAACTTCCCTGGCCTCCCCTGCCCCAGGTAACCCCATCAGCTCCATCTCCCAGAATTTATGCTGATTCTGCCCCCTATGGAAGGGCCCCCTGCCCTGGGATATGGGTAACCGCATGCACGGAGCTTGGTGGGCAGCAGGGTTTGCTCGCTCGTATTTGTGGATACACCAGTTTATGGATACAAGTCAGCAAAAGCCGAACACAGTCCCTGCCAGGTAGAGCTCAGGGTATGGGGTGGGCAGAAATCACCCAAGTCATGGGTTAGAAATGTGATGCTTGCAGAGGCACCGGGGGAGAGGGAGGAGCCGGCCCAGTGACCTGGTGCAGGCCTGAGGTCTGTGGGCCTGAGGTCTGCGGGGCGAACATTCCCCTGGGGCTTGGGCAGGGGAGAGCATTTCAGGCCATGCAGGCATCACATGCAAGGGTCCTGTGGTGGAGGAAGTGCAGGGTTTCAAGGACCTGGGAGCCAGTGTGACTGCAGCAGAGGCTGCTGGGAGATGACAAGGCCCCAGAAAAGCATGCGGCAGGAGACCCTTGGCCAGCAAGATGACCGGCACGTTTGGGGGGCTGGCTGAGGCAGACGCTTCGTCGGGAGGCCCAGGGCCCTGGGTATCTGCCCTCAGCAGTCCACTCAGGATTAGTGGGCCTTTCTGGCAGGAGGGGACAGCCTGGCACTTGGGGCGATTTCTGGGGAGGTCCAGCAGCCTCTGGGTCTCAGGGGGGTGTCCTGAGTGGATGCCACACCTCAAGTCTCCACGCCACCTCCTCTTTGGGCCAGTGCTAAGAGAGGGCCATAGTCTGTCCGAGTCACAAACCCCGTGAGCTAAGTTAGGAATCGCCACTATGGCTGCTTAGAAGCCTGTCCTCGAAACTGATCTACATGGTGCATCACAGGCCCCGAGCAGAAGCTCTGCCGCACTTCAGACCCATGTGCCAGGGACAGAGAAACTCAAGAGCCAGAAAAAGAAGGAGAAAAGGAAGAAACCGAGCAGGGCATGTGGGAGCCGGTTCCCAAGTAACTCCTTACCCTGGGGGGTGGAGACCAGGCAGGGAGGCCCCGGGAGAGAAGCCAGGCCATGTCCCCACAGAACCACCCTTGCTTGGTCCTGAGCCTCTCAGGGGTCACCCATCGGGCCAGGCTCTGGCTCCTGTCCACCCTGCCTATGGAGAGGCCACCTGGTGACCGTCACCACATGCCCACAGACCACAGCATAGATCAGTGGTGGTGAGCACTGGGGAGGCAGGTGGGAGGGATGGGAGGGCCTGCTAATGGGGTTCGGCTCTACTTCAGGGTCACACAAAATTTGGAACTACAAAGAGGCGGTGGCTACTCAGTCCCAAGAATGTACTAAATGCTAGTGAAGCGCATGGTGTGTGAGCTTTGCCTCAGTAAAAGCAGCAGCTTCCAGGAGCTCCCTGAGCCCCCAGTTCCAGCCTCCTCAGGCCCCTGCCCCCAGACCCTCCCCTGAGCCCACGAGTGCCCAGAGCCTCACACAGCCGCCCTAGAAACGGCTGGGGACCAACCGATTTCCTCCCCGCTGCGGCCATAGGACCAGCGGCTGTCTCCCTTCCTGGCCTGTCTCACACCTTTCCTGTCCGTGAAGACCAAGTGCTCACGGGAGTGAACGGAGACAGAAACGTTGTGTCAAGCAATCGCCAGGTACAAAGTGCAGAACCCAGGGTCCTAAGTGAGGGGCAAGGAGAGTACTCGGGAGTTCAGGGAACATGAGAGGAAGAACGGAGGGCTTCCTGAAGGAGGTGATGTCTGAGCTGGAATTCCAGAAGCTACTTGCATTGCTGCCTAAACAGATCTGTGTCTGCTGCGTGTGCTGGATACCCACATGATGCAGGGAAACTACCATGTCTTCACCAAGTTTCTAGAATTTCCTAGGAGGGTCACACACCCACAGGATGTCTGGAACAGAAGATGCTACGGAAATGAGCTGCCCAGCCTGTCATTTCAATGATAAAAGAGCTGAACTTCTTGAAAGAAGATGACATTTTAGAATGCATTCGCTTCTTCAAGTAATCCCACAAGCCCTAACTGAGTCCCTGCAGGGCCCGGAGCCATTACAGATGCCCGTGTCACAGCTGGGGCCTGGGGGCTGTCCCCACCCAGCTAGCTGACGCCCACGTGCGAGCATGGCCCGCCCTGCCCCCTGCGCTTTTCTCGGGATGCCGATCATTCATAAACCTGCCGCTTGTGCAGGCCTCCTGTGTGAAGACCCCCCACTGCAGGCACTGGATGGTGCTGGTCTCTGCTGGGCCTTTAACACTTTACATTGACATGTACTCCAAGCAAGGCGGGATTCTTCCTCCCAGACCTGCAGAGGCCCGGCCTGTGGCCTCAGCACCCCTCTGCCGAGAACAGCCCGCGTTCCAACCCCCAGCCGGGGACACACGGGGCCCCGTTGCCTGGATGTCCGGTCTGAACAGCCCACCCTGTGCTCTACTTACAAGGTCCCAGACAAGAGCCCTCACCCCCTGCTGGAGACCACGGCCGAACGCACTCTGCTCCCCACCCGCGTTCCCTCCGTCCCGCACCTCCAAACTCCTGTTGCAGCGGTTGGCGACATGCAGCGCGGCGAGCTCGTTCTCAGGGGCTCAGCGCACCGGGCGTGTCTGGCTGTGCGTAGATTCCCGAGTGCCTTTCACATGGAGGTGGGCAAGCCTTTGCTCCCAGCAGTGCCCTGCGGTCTCTGGCTTCAGAGAAGGCGGGTCCTTAGGGGGTCCTGCTGAGCGGGGGCACTCAGGCGGCTGCACCCACACACGGCGCCTATACGGGGCTGGATGCCCACTGGCCTCCCGTCGGGTCTGTGGCCCAGCCAGCAGGCGCGTCCCCCACGACACCACCTCGCTCACCTCCACACTGGGCACAGGAATGCTCTCTGCTGCCCAGCCCTGGCCACCCTGCAGGCCCCCGCCCCTGGTTGATGGGGCCTCATCCACAGGCACAAGGTGGCCCCCCTGCTGGCCCCATCACTGCCCTGGTCACTGCTGCCATCAGGAAGCTTGGGGCAGCAGGCGTAGGGCCTGCTCTCCTCACCCCAGTTTCCAGCAGTGACCCCCCAGGGTCATTGGCATCCAGATGTTAGTGGGATACATGCACAAATGCCATTTCCCTTAGCTTCAAAAATGGATGTCCAATGAGCCGTCAGGCCAGGAAGAGCTGTGAGGAAGCTTACGCGCATCACTAAGTGAAAGAGGCCATCTGGGAAGCGACGCGCTGTGCCATGCCAGCCCCACGACACCTGGAGTGGCCTAGATGCACCCACGGTGGCGGCATCATCGGTGGCTGCCGGGGTTGGGGGTGAGCGGGCGGAGCGCGGGGGGTTTAGGGCAGTGACACCCTCGTGGGTGATGCTGTGATAGTGGCGTGTCATTGCGTGTTTCCCACGCCCACAGAGAGCACAGCCCCGAGGGTGATTCATGTGACCTGTGGACTTTAGTTAATAATAGTTACCAATAGTGGCTCATCAACTGTGACAATACTCTGCCCCAACCCAGGGCGATCATAACGGGAGCCTGACTGGGGGAGCTCCTGCGCTGTCTCCTCGATTTTCCCATAAATATAAAGTGTTCTAAAAAATAAAGTCTATTAAAAAATGGATATTCACTATCCATTAGATATACCTCTCCAGAGAAAACACTCTTTTTCAGACAAAGCATCGTAAGCTCTCTCATGCCATTTGCTTTCTGGCAGGGAACTTGAAACCTGCCTGTCTCCGGCCCTCCGTGACCGCAAGTCCCCGCTGTGCCCTGACACCGCAGCTGCCTTCATATCTTCCGGGACCTTCTTTCTCTCCAAGAAAAATCAGCCAAAGTGGCAACAAGCTTGCATTTTTGCTCCCCGCCCCAACCTTTGCCCTGATCAAGCCTTCGTGTCTACGCCCTCTTTATGGCAGTGCGTGAAAACCGGGCCCAGGATCAGAGAAGCAGCACCCGCCTGATGCCATGGAGAGCTTGTGCGCCCCACCCTGGGACTGCGTCTCAAGGCCCAGGTCTCAGACCCATGAGCCCATGAAGAAGAGGCTTCCGCTGGCTCAGGTTCAGATGAACAGTCTTCTGTTCAGTAAAACAAAGGTGCAGGTGTATTTGGAGATACAGAAATGGAGTGGCAGAGAAGATTCTAGATCTAAGGAGGGTTAATTATGCGAAAGTTATTTTCTGGAGCTGCACACTGAGGTCTAGGTTCCTCGTTAGCACCTCCCGCGGACGCCACATCAGAATGGAGTGCGGCAACACCTGCAGGGAGACCCTCCCGCACGCTCCCAGGGGAGCGAGCAGCGGTCCCGGGACAAAGCCGGCCAGGGGCGCACCCACCCCCGAGACCCCCAGGCCCTGCGTGGTCAGTGCCCCGGAGAAGCGGGGCTCCCTGCCACCCCCCTGCTTAGCAAGGAGGCCTGGTGGGGGACGTTCCCAGCCTGGGCACTGAGGTAGGACTCCATCCAGGGTCCCTGTGGGGAGGAAGGCCGCCTGGACCACGCCTCCATCTCCGGGATGTGGAGCCGTTCTAATGGCCGTGAACTTGGGGGGCCTGGAGGGGGTGTCCCTGCCTGGACCTTCTCTTTCTCATTCCACACGTTGGGAGTCCACTTGTTTCTCTGACTTTGTTTTCACGGAATACCTGATGTTAACATTTCATGAACCAACATGAACATTTCGTGGATTTTCACTTATTTGCTCATTCATTCGTTCCATATTGACTTGGTGGTCTCCTCAGGTGTGCTGCTCAGCACCTGGGGCGCGTCATCCTACCGGCCCCTCACACACCTATACGGGAGTCCTGCGTACATTTTCCAGAAGAGGAAATGGAGTCTTAGGTTAACCCACCTCTCCAAGGTCCACAGCCAGCCAGCGGCAGAGCCAGCGTGGACCAGGGGCTCCAGGCTCTGCGCCCCGTTCCTCCTCATTCCAGATGTGGCTGTGGATGCCCTGCCTGGTCCCTTTTTGAAGTGACACGGAGCCGGGCCGAGAGACCCATGCCTGTCTGTAAGGAACGCCTCTCCTCCCGACAGCCATGTCACTCCCTGGGCCTCCCTGTTGTTCCAATGGTTCCTGCTACAAAGGGCTTCACGGATAAACCACACACAGGCGTTTATTCACAGCAGACAGCCCTGCTTATGCTTTAAGCCCACCATGCAAAACACAGCAGCACACTTAGAAACAGCCTCGAGAAACCACGAGTGGTCAGGTTTTGTGGCTCTAAGTCCGCTTCAACCTGGAGAGGCTGGTGCTTGAACGGTACGAAGGTTCCAGGCTGTCCCGACGATGCTTAGAGCTGAGAAGGGATAAGGCTGTGGTGATCCTGCCTCCTGGGGAAGGTGGTGGGCTCTGCCCTGAGACAGGTCTGCCCACTGAGAGCCGTGTCAGGAGGCCCTGAGCCACCCCGCGGTGAGACGGCGTTCATGCCACTCCAGCTGGCAAGCGACCGTTCGTAATTTGGGTAAGTGCTCGCGCAGATGGCTGTCACCAGCCCCGTGACGGAGCCCAGATGATCATCACAGCAGTGACGGCAGCTCCGGCTCAGAGCCCGTACCACCTGCCAGGGACGCTGCCAGACTCAACACCACACTGTCTTCTCACCCCCACACCTTAGGCAAGACACCCCCGTCTTATAGACAAATGCACCGAGAGGCAAACATGGCCTGCAGAGCCCCTGCCGTGCCCTCAGGCCTCAGGTGAGTGCGCTTTCCCAGAGGACACCTACACCTGCAGCTCCCAGGTGCGCGGCCGGGCAGGGCTTCCTGGATACTTCACTCCCGACCTGGGGAGGCTGTCCGGGAGCTCCTGGCTGCTCATCGGTCTCATTCTCCTTTGGTCCCCCCAACTCGCCAGTGGGCCCCAGACATGCCGCTGCCAGGAGAAGAGTGGGTTACGGCGCCCTCCACGACCACAGCCGTGTCACAGGCTTCTCCTCCCGCAGGGCTGGGGCGGGCGACCTGGGCATTGTACTCGCGAGGCGGTGGGGAGGAGATGTGACAGCTGACGGCTGGCTCAGGGGACAGGCCCCAGGGGTTCCTTACGACCCAGGAACCTGGACCAACTATTTTTAGAGCTGCCAGCCTCTCATTAGCGTCTTGTCACCAGAACTGAGCTAATGAAATCATGTGCAGTTACGGCGCAGGTAGAGGGAGGCACTCTTTCCTGCCCCAGAGGCCACCCCCTTGCCCCTTCCCTTTCCTGCTCCATGCCCTCTCTAGGGGGCGGGGCGCCGGCAACAGGAAGGGCGGCTCCCGGAGGGCCTGCAGGCCTCCTTATAATTTTACATTTTACCAAAAGGGCCGTTTGGGGCTGTTTCTTGCTCTTTGTGTTTTGGAGGCGTTCCTGCTCTGGCTGACTCGCCCGTTCTCAATCTCTTTTCCTCCCCAGGCTCTCACAGAGCTGTCCCAACATCTATGGAGGACATGCTGTTTGGGGCCCTGGTGAGGTTTGGGGTTGGGGGTAGCTTCCGTGGATTGTGGGGATGGTGTCCCCAGCGCGATTCCTGGGGGCCCGGACCTGGGGGGGAGGCTCCAGCTCAGGGAGGTGGGATAAGTGCCCTGCCCCTGGGTGGCACAGGGCCGTGGCGAGCCGGGGGCTATGAGGGCCTCAGGTGGGCTGGACATCAGCAGATAAAGGAGCAGATATGTGGGGCGTGTCCGTCCACCTGTCCACGCAACGTACTGACCAGCCCGGCTCACCCCCAATGCTGTTCTTGGCTGGGACCAGACCTGCTGCTGCCTCAGGAAGCCGCTACCCTCCAAAGCTGGGGGGCGAGTGGGCAAGGCCAGCACCCTGCTCTCAGTGCAGGGGGGAGACGGATGGGGATGTGCAGGGCAGCTCTGGTGCCCTCAGAGCAGGGAGAGGAGTGAGGCAGACAGGGCCTGGGGGACGAGGGCTGGCCAGGAGGGCCCAGACGCGGAGGGCTGGGACAGAGCCCAGCTCTGAGGGCGGGAGGGAAGAAGGGAGAGGGCAGGGGGAGGCCCAGGCGCACGTGCACATGTGGAAGGAGCTGGGGTCCACGCAGGAGAACACAGGCTTGCTCGCTGGCCTGTCTGCACGCCAGGGGTGTGCCGGGGAGCCTCTCCTGCCTCTCAACACTGGGACCAGCAAGGCTTCTTCAGCCCCACCCCTTCTGAACTAAAAACAAACAAGCAAATAAAACATGCTCTTCCCTTGACTGTGGATGTACAAATCAGGAGGAAAGTTTAGAGGCACGAGCTTAAAATAGAGCCCTGCAGATGCTGACCCCTGACGTGGACGGCGCTGCGGGCTCCACAGAGCCCAGGAGGATGGTCGGCCCCCTGCCCCTGGCAGATGAGACCTCAGGAGGGGCCCTGCCCGCCGGCTTCTCTGGGCTCGGGGTGGACCTAGGGGTGTCAGGAAGGGGCTCGGTGCCAGTAGAAACCAGCACTGCGATCCAGAAACCCAATTCCGAGGCTGCAGGTGGGCACGTGTCTGGGTTTCACGGGAGTGGGGTGGGCACCCTGAGGCTGGGAGCCTGAGGTCTGCTCCCAGTTTCCTTGAGTTCACAAATTCCAGGGTCTTCATGGTTCTGAGCAAGGCGGCAGACCCGGCCACCGTCCCAGCTGCTCTGGCTCAGACCCGGGGCTGTCAGTGTCCCCGAGCGGGGGTGCACATGTTGCCCTGGGGTGGGGACCCTGTCTGCAGCCGTGAGGGGCAGCGCGATGAAGTGCCCTGCAGGCAGCAGAGCCCCAGCCTATTCTTCCTGCGCAGCAGCCCCACTTGCCTGGCACATCTTCAGCTTCTGTTTGCTGGGGCTGGATCCCAGCACGGCCCTGAACGTCACCAGCCCACTCCCTCCAAGCACCCTTGGAATGGCTGCCAACCATTTTGCTAAAGTAAATAGAAAGGAACCTGCAAACGCAAACACATTCACCCACCCCCACCCCCCAACCCGCTGCTCTCCTTGGGTCTTCTGTCCTGTCTTTTCTGTCCCAGGGGCATTCATGTCACACTTCGCTTTGAGATATTTAGGGACCTCTTGGGACGAGCAGACCCCGGGGTGCTTGCAGACCAAGGATGGAAACATTGGATGTCCTCGGTTGGCCCTCGATGCCTGTGCCTTCCCCCGGGGGCAGGCAGGCCCTGAGCAGAGTCCAGACAGGCTTCCAGGAGCCTTAGGCATGGGGCAGTGAGCAGATACTGCTCAGAAAGGCACACACCTTGTTGGGGACCCCGGGGTAAGGTGCTAGGAGAGCCCCAGGAGGCCTGCTGGGTCCTGCTTGGGGTTGGGGCAGGGCGGGGTCCTGGTGGAACAGGCGCCTGTCAGGGATTCAACGAAGCAGGAGCCAATCCAGTCACACTAAGATGCCTTTGTGTGTGTGTGGGCAGCCTGCCTAGGTTTCCCAAGGCCACCTGTCCTGGGTCCCTGTGGGGCTCCATGAGGCCCTGTGGGGCACACAGAGGAATTCCTCAGAATAAACGGGGCCACACAGTGTGTGCTGACCTCCCTCCAGGTGGGCCTCTGACACACACTTCTGGGCCCAGTGATGGTCTGTGACTTGGGGACATATTTACTGGGCCCGTGATGAGAGATTCTAGGTGCACACAAGGGAACCCTAGCCTGACACAGGAAGGAAAATCACGGGGCCTCTTTCTAGATCTTGTCAACAGCATCCTTTTCCCCCACCAAGGGCCATCCAGATGGAAGCAAAACCCCGAGACACCTGTTTGTTGTTCCTGATCCAAATCCTGTTTCTAAAGAGCATGAAGGAAGCAGAAGCACATGCTTTATGTCACATCATCGTCCAAAGGACGTCAGAGGACACGGGTCTTGCCAGTGGGTTTCAGCCCTGGTTAAGTTCACTATGGATTCAATGTGACCAAAGAAATGACAGTAAAACATTCGTGGGGTGAAAGGGTTATCCCCAACTTTATTTCTAGAGTGGCAGGTCAGTCACTAGAATCCCGTCCACTCAGAGTGAATCTGCACGCAGCAAGCCGGTCTCTGCCTCTGGGCCCCTCTGTGTGCCCAGCCGTCCTCTGGCTCTGTCCTCGGCGCTGCCACCACTCCAGCCTCTGCTCTGCTCTCCTGCAGCCTTGCAGCCGTGCCACCGTGTCACCCAGAGCACTGGGTGGAGCTCCTTATCCAGAGTCAATAGCAACTTATCGCCCACACCTGTGTAGTGAGCCAGCCGACCAGGGCCGGGTGAGAATCCTGGCCACAGGAACTTTCGTTTTATGCACAACATGGGTCTAGGGCTAGAGTGGGAAGAGGGCCGCGGGAACGTGGGCTCACCTGTGTGACAGTTGGGCACGTTTTGTCTCTCTTTGAAATTTCAGGGCACCCTCGAGCACTAAGGAGCCTGGGAAGCCACGGAAGGGTGAACAGACCAGCATAACTTAAAACCGTTGAACCTGAACAATTTCTGTAACCCCCGGGGGATGTGCATTGGGAATCCGGGGCGTTTCGGCCGGAGGCTGCGCTCAGCTGAAGGACCGAACAGCTCCCGAGCCACGCAGCCGGGGTGCCCTGCGCTAAGGACCCTCAGGGCCGGGCCGAGAGAGGCTTTGCCTTCCGTTTCCATCATCGCCCAGGCAGGGAAGCCTGGGGGGGGCCGGGCCGGACTGCGCACCGCCCTCGGCCTCCTCCCGGGGGAGGCAGTATTTCGCTCCAGTTCACTGGCCAAAGCCGATCACTGACCACAGAGAAGTGGGACGCGAAGTCCCCGGTCCGGCAGGGAGAAGCGGGACCCCGGGCCAGCGCGCACCGCGCACGCAGCAGTGAGCGCCGACGGCCGCAGCCCGCCTGGCACGCCGAGCTACGCGTCGTCTTTCTGAATTGCTGCGCAAAGACCTGCGACAACCTTTGGAGGTACTGCGGCGCCTCCGCGCTATGACTTCTTTTCTACAAAAAATAAAACAGCACTTAGATAAATGCCCAAAGCAAGTCCTGCATCTGAAGAAATGATTCCATATCATCTGCCATTTCCGGGCGCGCATGCCTGTGTGTCCCTGCAGAGGGGCCTCCATTTCCCTGGCTTTTCGGTTTGTTCCTTCTCACATCAGACCCCAAGGCTCCTGAGGGCGAGGCTGTGATGTTCCCACTTCCGTCTCTTGGAGCCGTGAGGCTGTTCGCTGTGCGGCTGGGCAGCGCACTTCTGTCTCCGCAAGGTCCTGCCCGGCTGAGCTACTCGCTGGTGACTTGACCCTGGCAGGAAAACCGTCACTTAATGAGGTCGTTTTGGAGGCAATGCATCCCGGCCTCCGTGGTCCTTGGCCCAATCCCCGGACCCCTGGCAGGGAGGCACAGCCACGGGGACCCTCCCCTGCAGGGAGCCGCTCAGCGGGTCATTATGCAAACGAAGCATTGGTCCCGAGGTAATTATCTCTGTACAAGGTCAACATGAAATCTTGATAAAGAATTATTTTTTAATATAGCGGCGAAGAGGCTCAGCCAGATGCGTAAAAATCACATGGCATTTTACCCCTGGGTGTAAATTAAAATTTGCAGTGAGGCCAACGAACCAGGAATGTTTTTTTCGGATGATTTAGGCAATGAGACCTGGGAGGCTGCAGGCAGGGGGAGACCCCAGGCTTTCTCCATAGGCTGCGCCTGCGTGAGCCTTTCCCCCGGCAAGGACCACCCACCTGGCCATCCCCACCCGGCCCCAGCCTTGGCCCCAGTGCGCACATTCAAATTTGGTGAAAGAGGGTTCTGGACTTCCCTTGGGGAGAAAAGACATCTCAGAGAAAGGCGGTGTTTGGACCAGACCTTCTGGCTCCTGAAAGAAAGACGTGCACTGGTGGCCTCAGTTCCTCTCACTGAGTCCCTGCTGTACGGTCGGCTCCTACTATGAGCACCAACATGGCAGGTGCCAAAGAGCACGGCGGGCTGCCTTGATGAGGGGAAGGCCGGGGCGCTGGCAGGATCAGCTGTGTGGCCTTAGACAGTTTGCTAAGCCTCTCTGAACAGCATACCTACCCAGCACAGTCACCCCCAAACTAGGAGTCAGATTTACAGACTCAGCACAAGAGGGGTTTGCCTAGTTCATGGTGTCAACCTTTACCTTGAAGGGGGTCTGTTGTAATTCCATGAGCCTGGCGTGGGGAGGCTACCTGGGCTGACTGAAGCAGGTGAAGACCCTCTGTGCAGCTTCCCAACCCCCAGGGCCTGCCCTCCCTCCTGCCCTCTGCCCCAGACTCCTCCTGGGTGACTGTGAAACACCAAAGCAGGTAACAGAACAAAGACGCCACACTTTCAGTAACAAGATGCAAAGCAGCGACTTTGTTTCCAAACCCTGCAAGTAACTGCAGCGCAGTCTTACCACCTTTCTGCCTTTTAGCAAAAGCCCAGTGCTTCCCCACCAGCCACATCTTTATCTCAACAGTCAGGGCTGCAACTTGTGTCTTAATTTAAAAAACAATTAGGAGCGAAACACCAACTCCCAGGGATCATCCACTCTTCAGAAGGAAAGAACAAAGGATTCAGGGCGAGACACAGCCCCTCTTGTCTTACAACGGGAGCGCAGATGTTCACAGCCCTTCGGGGAGAATTCCCGCCTCCCAGCTCACTGTTGCTGCTTCTCTTCTGGGGGAAATGGACCAGGCGGCTTTGTAGGTGAGCGCGATATGCATACAGCTCTGTGCATTTTGCATCCACAACTCTGAAGGCTTTTGTGATTTAAAGCAGCAGTTATGTAGAGGAAGAGATAAAGGCCGGGAGAAATTCTCTCTCTTCGGGTCGGGAGGGGAAGAGAAGCAAATGGAGGTTAATGCTTTGGTGAAATATTTCCAGTTATTTCACGCAACCGTTTTGCAGTATTCCTAATGTTTTCGCACATTACATGCTCTTCCGTGGGAAAAACAGCTTGTATTTTTGAAAGCAAGGAATAAAAGCCTCACAGGCCTCTGTGGCTGACTTGTACCTTGGAAGATTCTGCGACTAGGCTACACAGCTCAGAAATGTTCTTTTACATTCAGGCACCAAACGGTGGGCTGCATCTTTCTCTATCAGGCATGAACAAAAACTGCCAAGACTTAACACACAAAAAAAATCTCTGATTAGAATCCACTGAAGCTCACAGTTACACGTTGCTTTCAGATGCAAAGCCATTTGGCAGACAGCATTAAGAACTTGGATTCAGTTTTGACGCCTGCTTCTGCCAGCACTTCCCATTAGCACCGATATGGCAGGGAAGGCGCGTATCTACATTAGGCTTCAGCACACTTACAACGCCGGGTGACTGCTGGATGCTGCGTTCATCTGGGCCAGGTTAGAGGGAGCAGCCACGCGGTTCAGGGGCAGCTGACACTTCATCCGCTTGCCAACCCGCTGGGAAGGGCAGGGTTCAAAGGAACAGGAGTCAGGGACAGCGTATCCAACCTAACAGGGTAAATAATGAACCCCGGCGCATGCAAGCCGCTGCCTGCAGCATGGCGCATCGCTGGCTGAGCTCGCCAGCTGGAGCACCTCGTGTATGAGGCTGGAGGTGGCGTTTGGCCTGCGGGTTCCACAGCCTGAACTGGGCAGGCTGAGCTGCACAAGGCTTGGCTTGGCCATGCTTGGTGGGTGAATGTGAGCCTTCTAGAAGGTGCTGGGTCACCACACAGTGCCCAGAGAAGGTGGCACAGCCGATGCCTCTACCCTGCAAATATGTTGGGGACTGTGGGGTGCAGCGGTCCAGGGCACTGCCGCTGACTGAGGGGCCGGGTGGGGTGCAGCTGGCATGTCCGCAGCCAGAGGGGGCCTGCCTTTTGCCCCACCTGAGCTGAATCCTCACACACCCAGAGGGCTGCCTTTCAGGAAGGAAATGTGGACAGCTTGGCCTGGAGGGGGTGGGACAAGGGATTTAGTGAAAGTGCAGGCTTTCGCATCCCCTGGAAAGCTCTGGGAGTCCCCGAGCCCGAGGGAGCTTCGGCCCCTCTCCCCTCCATCGCCACAGGGGGCAGCAGGGCCCAGGTGGGTCCCCAGCTCCGTGCTCAGCACATGACGCTGCCTTCTGTCTCTGAGCCAGGCCAGCGGCCCCAGCTCGTGTTCTAAGGTGTGTCCTAAAACTGCGCATTAGATGCACCCTAGGCCCAGAGGGGTCCAGGCCAGGCCCTTTTGTGGGGCTGCTCAGAGCACATTTTAAATGCAGTTTTTTTTTTTGCATATCTCATATGTCTGCCCAGAGGGCGGGAAGTCAGCCTCATCTGAAGTGTCAGGATGAGAAAAAGGTGGGAGTGGCCTGTGAGAGAGTAACTGTTTCACTGACCCTGGTTTCCAGCATTTTCTGTCTCTTGCACTTAATTGCTCTGTCAGAGTCAGGAAAGGTTCTGCTATTTGCTTCCATTAGTTTATTAACATTAAACAAAACAGTACTTCCTGCCTGTCCAAGGCCCTGGGTGGGCTGGGAGCTCAGAGGCCCGCTCTCCTGGACGCCTTCTTCTTCACTTTCGGCCTCGAGCTCCCACCTCGTGCCGCCCCCTGGCCACACAGACCCTGCCTTGTGGTCATGACAGTCCTTCTCAAACCCAGGCCTCCCTCGCCCCGGGTCAAGGCCCCAGAGACTGCCAGCCTCATCGGCCTCTCCCAGCTCCCTAGCCCCGCTGTGCACGTGCAGGCCCTTTGCCTCGACCCCTGCACCTCCGTCTCTCCCAGACCCTCCCCAGGCTTCGCTGCCCTTGGTCTGGACACTGCCTGCCCACCCTCCTGTGGGTGAGGCCCCCACGCTGTGGGCAGGCGCCACCTGCGCCCAGTAACTCATTCCGGGCATGACTCTCCAACGTGAGCACCCCAGGACGTTTGCACTGGCCATGCCCCACGTCTCCACGGCTGGCTCCCTCACTCCCTGCAGGCAGAATACCACTTTCGCAGAGGCACCTCTCCTGACCACCCTGTCCTCACCCTGCACCCCGTAGCTTTGTGTATTTTTCAGCCCGGCACGTGTCAGCCTTACGTGGCACTACAAAACCTGGGTGGGCTGCTGGTGTTCCTCTGTGGTCGGCAGCACGGTGGCCCCTCATCCCAGAACCTGTAAATTGCCACCTTCCAGGTCAAAAGGGACATTGCAGATGGGATTCAGCTAAGGGTCCTGAGCTAGGAGATGACCCTGGGTGACCCTGGACAGAGTCACAGGGTCCTTCCAGGAGGGAGGCAGGGGGCCAGAGGCAGAGGAGGCGTGAGGCTGGCAGCAGGTCAGAGAGAGGCACTATGCAGCTGGTTTTGAAGAGCGAGGAGGGGCCCGGAGCCAAGGAGTGTGGACGCCTCTAGAAACCGACAAGGTCAGGCAAGGACCCTTCCCTGGAGCCTCCAGAAGGAAACAGTCCTGCTCACCCCTTACTTCAGCCTCACATGGATGTCTGACCTCAGAGCTGTATGGTGTGTTACTCATTAAGCCACCAAGTTCGGGATGCTGTTACCACAGCCACAGGAAGCTGAAGCACCCTCCCGGCAGGCCTACAACAGCGCCGAGCCATAGGTGATGCTTAGCAAGCATCTGTTAGCAAATGAATGAGTGTCTGGTACCATTAGCCTGGACCACATCAGCCCCCGTCCATCTGCAGCATCGTGTAAACGTTTGTCCCATAGATGAAGCTCTCTGTCTACACCCGCTCCACATGGGCCCCTGCTGTCCTCACGGCAGCCCACCAGCCCTGCCTGAGGCCCCCCCTTTGCAGCCTGGGGGCCCCAGAGGCAGGGCTGCGGAGTTCACTAGGCAACAGCCTGCTCACTGATTTGCGCTGCCTTAATTACAAAGCGCACACATGCACACTTGAGCTTGCCAGGAGGGGCGCCCTGCCACGGGGCATATGACTCAGAGGTTCATGGAGGCAGAGGGCCTGCGCGCTGCGGTTCATCTTCCGGGACGCTCCGCTGAGGCTACAGCCTCATCGTCAGTTCCTAAGACCGGGAGGCCTGAGTGCCCGTCGGGTTTGGACACTGAGGATGCATGGCCAGCCAGCCACTAGTTTTTCTGGGAAGTTCTCTGACTTCTCAGTCTAGGCTGGGGGAAACCACTAAGTCAAGGTGAGCTGAGATCTGGGTGAGGCCCGCCCAACACAGTCTTTTGGATTCTGCATCCCCAGCCCCTCCCAGGCGGCCCACACGCAGGTGAGACACCCCCTTCTGCTATGGCTTCAAAGTTTTAAACGCTGCTGGGGGCAAACTTTTCGTTGAATACACAGATGGTCCTGCCAGATCCTGTTAATGAGAAACTCACACAGTTCAGAAACAGACGTGATCATCTGTTTTCCCACAGTTTGAAAAGAATCTACAGAGGTGTAAGGTGCTACACAATGAGAATAATTAGCTTGCGCCATCTGCGAACAAAGGACAAATAAAAAAGCGCCCCCCTCCCTGCCACATCCTGCTATTTTGGGCCCCATGGAGATGAGGAGATGCGCTGAGCGGGCGAGGGGGCCCGTGGTGCGCGGCGCGGCGGGTCATGGCGACCCCCCGGCTCTCATTCACTGAATCACCTGTAGGACCACCCCTGCCATCCTGTTTCCACCTGGTGATCAGTTGGCAACAAAAAAACCCATCCTTAGTAAGTACTAAGTCTGGAGACCCCTCAAAGTCCTGACGGAATCTGTGGACAGCGGCTATTCTGGGCGAGGCCCCCCCGGGCTGCCGTGCCCGGCATTCGCACCCCGGGGAGGAGGGCAGGTCAGCTCTGGGCTCAGGATTTGGGCGGCTGGCCGTGCCCTCCAGGTGCGGGGGTGATGGGAGGTGGGCACAGGTCTCTTTTAGCCCATGCCCATCTCCTGCTCATGTTCTCTGAGCACTGCCTACCAGCTAGGCACAGGGCCTCCCTGCTCCGTGGGGCCCCCACCTGGCTGCCCAGTCCGTCCTGCTGAAAGACCAGTGCTCGGTTCCTTAATCCAGCCTCCATCACAGGCAGATATACTTTTGTAAAATACAATAAAAATGAATCACCAGGGAAAAGTCACAGGCAAGGTGGTGCTGTGTTTCCAGATGTTCCCTCTTCGTTTCTGGTCCTGATTGTAGCCAGCAGCCTGGGGTGCGGGTTCATCTCTGACCCCAGTCTGAGAAAGGCCCCAGCCAAGGCGGCACTGCCCCGTGCAGGTGGGGAGAGCAAGAATGGGGGGCCTCGGCCTGGGGGTCCCAGGGGGCTCCTGCAGGAGGCTCCATTTCCCTAAGACCCAAAGGATGGGAGGGAGCCGGCCGCTACCACCTGCAGAAGCAGCTCCACGTGGAGGAGGGCCTGACGCGGCGCAAGGCTGGGGTGGGAGCTGGGACAAGAGGCACCCAGGCAAGGGGCCAGATGATGTGTGCCCAAGGTTTCGGGCGGGGGAGACAGGCCCCTGGCTGTGGTAGGATGGTGGGCACGGCCATCACCCTGGTGGGGGACAATGGTGGCTTCAGCCAGCCAGAGAACAGAGGGGAATGGCTCTCTCCAACCTCGGGAGGCAGAGAGGACTGCCAGCGGGCTGGCGGTGTGGGAGGGGAGAGGGGCTCGGCCGAGTGGTCATCAGGTCTGGTTTGGGGTAAATATCAACCTTCCCCAAACATGGATGCAAAAACTGTCAACAAAATATTAGCAAATCAAATCCAACAACGTATAAAAAGATTATACACCACGATTATCCCAAGGCTGGTTCAACATCTGAAAATCAATTAATGTGATAATCACATCGACAGGCTAAAAAAGCAAAATCACACGGTCAGGTCAACAGTTGCAGAAAAAGCATTTGACAAAAGCTAACACCCACTCATGACAAAAACCCAGTAAATGAGGAATAAAGGGGAACTTCCTCATCTTGATAAAGACTATCTACAAAAAACCTACAGAAAACATCATATTTAATGGTGAGACCCCGGAAACTCACCAGCTAAGATCAGACACAAGGAAAGGGTGTCCCTCGCACTGTCCTTGTCAGTACTCTTTGCCAGCATCATGCTGGGAGTCCTTGCTGATGCCATAAGGCAAGAAAAGGAAATAAAAGGTATAATGACTGGGGAGGAAGAAATAAAACTGTCTTTATTTGCAAACTGGAACTAATAAGTGATTATAGCAAAGCTATAGGATACAAGATTAATATACAAAATTGTATGCTTTCCATGCAACAAACAATGGAATTTGAAATTGAAAATAATACCATTTATATTAGCATCCCCAAAATGAAATACTTAGGTATAAATATAACAAAATGTGCACAAGATCTATATGAGGAAAACTGCAAAATCTGAGAAATGACGTCCAAGAGCTAAATAAATGGGGAGATAATCCGTGTTCATGATAGGAAGACTTCATATTGTCAAGATGTCAGTTCTTCCCAAGTTGATCTAGAGCGTCAATGCAATCCCAACCAAAATCCCAGCCAGTAGTTCTGCGGGTATCGATAAACTGATTCTAAAGTTTATATGGAGAGGATGCAAAGACCCAGAACAGTCAAAACTGTACTGAGGAGGAACAAAGTCAAAGGACTGATACCGTCCGACCTCAAGACTCACCACAGAGCTGCAGGAACCAGGACAGTGTGTGCCGCCTCTCCTGGGCAGCAGCCCCTGTAAACTCTGCAGTCTACCCCTGGAGCCAGGCCCCTCAGCTGGAGCCGCGTAGGCCTTTTACAGAGCTGGGCTACTGCACTGTGACCCCCTGGGCATCCTCTCGCACGGCCAGGGGCCCCCATGGTGGGAATAAACACAGCAAACACGTCCTGAACTGAGATAGGGCACGTGGAGGGTCCCTGATGCCAGGCAGAGATACTGGGCTGGGGGGACCAAGAAGCATGGACAGGACACAAGCTGACCTGTGTGACCACTAAAGACATGACGGAAGTGACTGCACATGACTCCGGGGAGGGGCCGTGGCATTGTGTGGCTTCTGCCCTGCTGTCTCTGGGGTGGCTCATCCTGGGACTGCCGCCAGGTTGTGAGGATGCCCAAGCAGCTCTACGGAGTCTGTGTGGCAGGGAACTGAAGCCTCGTGCCAACAGCCATACAAGTCAGATGTGCTGGAAGTGTGTTCCTGTGCCTGGCCAAGCATTCAGGGCCATGAGAGAGTCTGAGCCAGCCCCACCCAGCCGAGCCGCTCCTGAATTCAGGAGGCACAGAATTGTGCCATAAACAATGCTTATTGTTTTGGAAGCCATTATATTTGGGGGTGATTTGTTAATTTTGGTGCTGACAACACGGTGCCTTTTCCTATGTAAAGGAGGAATTCCTGGCTGAGCAGGCAGTCTCAGAGTAAGAGCCCTTCCACACCCGCCCCCAGAAGCAGTTCCATTTCTCTTCCAAAACGCTCTAACACTCCCCCTCCACCCAGACAGCCTCCATCCTGCCTCGGGCTGGGTGGTGGTCCTCATGGGCCAGCCCTGTCCACCAGCCTGGGCATTGGGGGCAGGTGGCAGCTGTTTCGCTGTCCCCATGGCCAGGGTGGGGGCCCGGCGTGCAGCAGGCAGCACAGAAGCCGTGTTGGAGCGGCCTGCCGAGATGGGTTTAGCTGCCCTCCAGGAGGGCTGGGCAGGGCGGCTGACAGGCACGCTCCTTGCGCTCCCTCTGCATCACAGGCTGGCAGTGCCCGGGGAGCAGCCGGTCCCCAGCGTGGCCCCCGACAGCCCCGGGGCCCACGGCGGTGTCCGTCTGCCAACGAGGGGGCACAGCAACCCAGAGTGCATGGCCCTGTCAGCTTCTCCCTTGGAAGCACTTCTGTTTAGTTGTCCATCATTGTTTCAGGAAAAAGAATCATGTGGCAAGGTGCCAGAGCTGGCTGTGCTGGGAAAGCGTGGTGTGAAGGTCCTATGGGGCCACGGCAAGAAGCTGGGGGGCTGTGGGGAGGGCGCCCCAGGCTCATCCCTCCCCCTCCCAGATGAGCAAACAGGCTCAGGGGGGTCTGTGTCCTACGGAGCAGAGCCCCCACCCCAGCACCAGGAGGCTGGACCTCAATCCCAGCTTTGTGGCCCAGGGTCCTAACCCCTCGAGCTCTGTGCTTCCCCAGGAGAACGCAGAGGGTGTTTGCAGACCCTGCTCTGGTTTCCCCTTTGACGGGGCCACCTTCCCTCTGTCCCCAGGACAGGACATGTGAGCAATCAGCGTGTAAGGGTGCCAAGTTACGCTTCTCTGGCTTGTTTCTACCTCCCTCCACATGCTGCCCGGGACACCCCATGCCACCCTGCAGAAGCCACAGCGGGGTGCCGGAGGACGAGGCCATCCAAGCTACGTGGCAGGCCAGCTGTCTTGGGTAAGACAGCCTTTCTCTTTATAAAAGGCCAGGTTCCCTTTACCGTGTGAGCGCACACCTCCGCTGTGCAGAGTCCAGGGCCGCGGCCAGAGGGTTCCACTCTGGGGTCAAGCCTCACATCAGCATCCTGCCCGGACTGTTCTGCTGAAGGTCACTGTTCATTCCGAACCACCAGCACGGCACCCTGAGAAGTCAGCCTTGCTGTTCTAAGTGCTGGGGGGTGGCACAGTTGATGTAGAACTGGAGGGAAGATGGGTTCCGCTGCTGGGGCCTACCTCTCTTCCTGAGGCTACGACCCGCGTGCTCAGCTCTTGGAAACCCAGCTCTCGGCTGGGTCCTTCCATCTGTCCCACTCCCCTGGAGTCCTCACTGTGGCTAAGCTTTCTCTGCTCCTGAGAAACCATCTCTGTGCCACATGCCTTTTCCTTCTTGTGTTGATAGAAACTGTCCGCGTGTGTTACTGCTGGGAGGCGTGCATCACCCAAGAACGGGGCTGACTGGTTTCTGCTGATCGTCAGTGCTGGGGGGCGGTGTCCAGGGTGGCCGGGCAGGCCTTTGGTCCCTCACCAGACCCCCGGCCCTCCCAAGCCTCCTCCAGTCAAGGTCCAAGGGCAGTGTGCCACTTCAATTTCCAAGACCAGCCCGCCCAGCTCTGTGCAGTAGGGCCCGGGACCCCCGCCAAGGAGGTGGGCAGCTCCTCTGAGAATGGTCTCCAGGGTGCCTGAGTGCCAGCGGGCGGGGAGGCCGCTCCTTCCACCGCCTCCCTGGGTGTGAGCACAGGCTGGGGAAGAGGGGCTCTCAGGCCCCCAGCCACGCCAGTGCCCACGGGGTGGAGGCTGCAGGCGCCTTGGAGGGGAGGAAGTGACATGGGATTCACACGAGGCTCTGGGCTCAGCACATCACATCTGGGGAAACTTGACATGACTGGGGTATTTGATTTGGCTGTTAGTGATGTGATTTTTCATTGTTGACACAAATGTGTCCAGCAAACCCTTAGCAAACGTAGCCTTTTGGCCATTCTGCAGGCTTCCATCTGACTTAAAATTTCACCGAAGTGTCTGCGGAGAGAGAAGACCAGATGCCGGCTGCAACGGGCAGGGTGAACCAGCCAGCCTGCCATTCACGGTCGGTACAGGCCTGGCGGGCCTCCTGGCGGAGGGTCCATGAACGACCACCGGCCGTGGACGCCCCACGGAGACGGGAGCCGACGTTCCCATGGGGAGCCATTCCCAGGGCTCGTCAGCAAGTAGGTTTGCAGGCAGCTGTGGGTATGAGGCCCTGGTGGCCCTGAAGACAGAGGGTGGCTGGGCTGTGACCCAGGCATGGGGCAGGGGCATGACCGGCTGGGTTGGGAAGCCTCAGGTGCTTTCTTGGGCTCAGCCTGGGCCTTTGGGGACTCTCGCACGGGATGCACCAGATGGAGCCTCACAGTCTAAATCCCTAGTCCTCACCTGGGGGACAGTGGGGTGTCTGGAGACATACGGGGCTGTCACACTTGGCGGAGAGTGGGGAGAGACCAGGATTCCTGCTGACTCCCTTCCGGGCACAGGATGGCCCCTCAAACAGTCAGCCGGCCACAACAGCGGCGGGGCCAAGAATGACAAAACCCTGAGCAAACACTGGCAAATTTTACATGAAAAAAATCCAGATGTTCAGCTTGTCAGGAAAATACAAAAAATCTGGGCCATCCAGTCCTACGGTTGGTAGCTGTCGCTGGAGGTGAGGTGACTGCACCCCATGGAGGCACATGCCCCCCTTCCTACAGCCCCATGCCCACTGTTTCTGACCCCAAAGCTGCATGCTTGGCTGGGTGGTCCAGTCGGGTGTGCTTGACAGCAAGCTGTCCACTCATGGGGGCACCAGCCAGGCACCCAGAAAAGCTGACGCTGCTCGGAAAGTACAGTGGAGAGACACCCTAAACCTTGGCTTGCACACAGGCACCCCAGGCTGCAGGTGAGCCTCTTCCATTCCAAACTCCCTGAATCAGCTTCAGCATTCTTCCCCGATGGCAAAAGCTGGTCCTGAAAGCTGCAGGGCGAGGAAGCTGGCTCCCCGATATTCCTGCTTCAAGGGACTCTGCAGGGCTCGGCCCCACCTGGCAGCAGGGAGACCCGGGCACCAAGGTGGCCTCCCAGGAGACCCAGAGCCCCGGCGGGGTACCAAGGCTGGTGCTGACCCCGGGGAGATTAATGTCAGCCACTGACCCCTGACCCCATCCGGTTAATTCCACTGCTTTGGGCAAGGAGGGCCCACAGCACAGCCTCGGAAGAGCCCTTGGACTCACGCCTTCCCATGAGGGGCTCTTTCCCCCGGGACAAAGGCCAACTTTCCTAGAGTTCAGCGGCACAGCCGTCTGCCCGCCAGTCCCCTGGGCCTGTCACCGCCGACCTTTCGTCCCCACTGCACGCACCTGTCCTGCCTGTTCAGCCTCTTCATTTCATTGGAGAAACTGAACTGGGGGCCTGAGAGGTCACAGCTACTATTCCAACGGGAAAACACCAGGCGAAGCAGCACCGAGTAAACAGCGGGTAAACCCACAGCCACCTGCGTGCTTAAGTCAGAACAAAGAGGACAGACCGGGGGGAGGCCATCAGGGCATTGGGTCTGGTGTGAGCGAACAAAGCTGCTGCCCAGGGCCGAGAGGAGCCACATGCGGGGCCCCAAGGGGACACATGTTGCTGTGGTAGACCAGATGGCTGGTCACATCCGCACCCTGCCCCACCCCACCCAAGTTCTTGCAGGTTCATGGGGATGCAGGGGAGAGGCGAGGTGCAAAGGGGTGCAGCAGAGGACTGAGGAGCATTGACCCCTCCCCTTTCCCCCTCTAGTCTGTCGGCATGGACAGACAATGTCTTTTCGTATTAGGTTAAATACTCAGCAAATGCAAAGCCGCATCTCATGCCCATTCCTGGCCACACTGTCGCTTCAGTTCTTCCTTCGTGGACAGTCCACGTGGCCGATGCCCCCACTCATGCTCAGAGATCAGCCACATGCCCCCGCGCCAGGCTTGCTTACTGCCCCCTCCCCTTACACCCCTGTATTTGGTTTATTGCCGGTTCCCTCAAACCAGGAGGGAAGCTCTGTGCTGCTGGATGTCTGCATGCAGAGCAGTCCCCGGCATGAGGCTGGGCTCGGTCGCACACTGCGGGAGGGAGAGAGGTGACTGGAGGCTGGCTTGCTGGGCTTGTCCAAGTGGCTCTGCTTCTGGTCAGCGGCATCAGTGGCCCCTGGCAGTTCTGTGAGCCCTCCATGCTGCCTGACTGTACACCCAGCAAACAGGGGGTGCTGTCTGTCCTGTTCACCTCTCTCCCCCCAAATACGGCCAAGGATTGCTGAGGAAAGGACGGGGTACCCTCTGCACAGTCCCCGCACACACGTTCCCGTCCTGCACACACCTTGCGGCTCCTTCCTCACGTTACAAGCAGGTTGTCGGGCTCACCAGGCCCTGTTTGCTTTGTAGCCAAGGGACAGATGTAGATCACGAAGTCCAAATTTCAATCAGATGGAACAGCAGGTTAGTTGCAAAATCCTTTAAAGTACTTTGGAAAAAACAACTTGCTAAATGAGACACACGCGCCAGGTGCCTCTCTGAAGGGGCCACCGCCCACGGCTGGGTTCACAGGACACGTGGGAATCTGAAGCCCAGGTACCAACAATGTGTTTGTGACTTTAAGATGTGCGCTCAGGTAAGTGAGCGTGTGTGTGCTGATAGCAGCCGTTAGCCTTGCTTTAACGTTGAGGGCTCTGAACCAAGGTCCACTTGCCTTTCAGGGACTGCCGAGTAATTAACTGCATCACCACTAAAGGGCCCACAGGCACTTGCCATAAACAAAATGCAAGAACATTCTTCCCCGAATTAGCTACTTTGGCTGCAGAGGGGAGGGGGCCCCTGCTTTCCTCTTACAAAGCAAGATTGGGGGGATTTGTTTTGCACACTCCTGGAAGGCAAAGGGCCCCACTCACTTCGCTCCTGCCTCGTCGGACTGCATCCCCCTTCGGGCGGTTCCCTGGGCTGCCCTGCTCTGCACGGATCACAGAATGGGGAACCACAAGCCACTCTTACTTGGCCATCTCGGCATGGTTTTCAGTCAAACCTGTTTCCAGGAACGCTCCTGCCAGAAGGCTGGCTTTGTGGAGGAAGCAGTAAAGCCCCATCTCGTGCTTCTCGGTTAGCCCTCAGGTCAGGAATGGCCAGAAAGAGCTAAAGGGACATGGAAGTGACAATAAGGGACTCTTTTTCCCCTTGTCCCACTTCTGTCTAGCAGAATTTGCCTCACTTCAGTGAAGACAGGGTTTCTCCAGGCCTCCTGATCGCCTAGCGCCCCCCCCGCACCCGCTGCCCGGCTGACTCGAGGACAAGGCTTCGTCGGGTTGAAGGAACTTCGGTTCTGCCTGAGCAACACCCCTTCCTTTGTGATACAATCAACCTTGCAGATCAGGAAAGGCTTCTTTTCTGGAGAAAACACTGTTCCAGGTTCACCTGGATTTTCCCAAACCTGGAAATGTCTTGCCAACTGGTGGCTTGTTGGCACTGTTCAAAACTAGGGCAGTCCTGAGAACAGTGACCCCTGGGCCTGGCCTGACCCAGGACCATGGGCTGCCAGCCAGGCTGTGCTCACTCTCGCCTTGTGTCCAACTGTGCATGGCCGGAACGCAGCCCCCCGCATACACGGCTCCCCGCAGCGGCTTGGGCCCGCAGGACCGGCCCCCTCCAGCTCGGGAGGGGGGCTTTCTGATCTCACTTGGAGGTCACAGCAGCACCGAGCCGTGCTCACGTTTCCACACAATCGGCGGTGGACTACAGCCGTGCAGCCTGTCAGTGCCAGAGCCCTGGAATAACCCCCCCCTGGGGGCCACAGGCAGGGCCCAGAGGCGATCCACCTGCCCCTTTGTCCTGGGCTGAACTGTGTCCCCCAGCTCTGGGCACCTTCCTTGGAACGTCAGTCACGGCAGATGTAATTAGTCAAGAAGCGGCCACTGGAGGAGGGTCGGGGGGGGCCAAACCTGCATCTGGCATCTTAGGAAAAGGGGGACTTTGCACACAGGGATGATGTGGGAAAGGGCAGAAGTGAAGACACAGGGCACAGGCGGCTGTCTGCAAGCCCGGGAGGGAAGCAGCCCTGCCCACAGCCGGTCTGGACCTGCGGCCCCAGAGCTGGAGACAACGCATGGGCGCTGCTTCGGCCGCCTGTTTGCGGGTCGCTGTTAGGTCAGCCTCAGACACGGATGCAGCCTCTGAAAGTGTTTTAAATAAAGGGGGCTGAGAGTCACCCTAGGTAAGGCTCTGGTTCTCCAGCAAGATAAAGGACTCCAGCTTTAAAGACAAGGCTTGTGCAGACCAGGCACTGGGCGTGAGCCTCGTGCTGTGCCAGGTCGGGCAACACACCTGGCCCCACCAGGTGGCGCTCAGCCAGGCTGTGTGGCTCTCCTTCAACAAGCACACAGTGGGGCTGCAGAGGCGGCGGGTCCCACGCTGGTGACGGCCCTGGGCCCTCGGGGCTCACGTTCCAGCAAAGAACTCCTGTAACAGGGAAATGAGGATCTAAGTTCCCGATCTCAATGTCAGTTTTCAAGAAAGGCCTGGCCCCAGGGGCCCAAGTGAAGCCTGGGGCCAGGCCGAGAGTATTTCCCAGCCACAGGGAGACCAGGCCGCCAGGTGGAAGACGCTCAGAGGCACACTTCCTACACGGGCAATTCAGTTACCGTCAATGAGAAACTGCTTCCCTGGAGATGCAGTGTGCAGAGCTGGCCGCGGCTGGTCTGTGGATCGCACTCCATGGCAGGCAGAGCTGGGAGGGCTACGGGGCAGAGGGCGGATGCTCTCAGCCCTCAAGGGCACAACCTCACACGGCCCTTGGGGCTGGGAGGAGAACAGCCCCCACGTCCTCTAGCCAGAAGGACCTCTTCTCCCAGGAGGGGGTTACCTGCCAGCGGGCCCCGTATCCCAAAGCCATCTGGTCTCCCAAAGCCCACCAGATCCTTTCTGCAGGGAGGCGGCCTGAGCCTGCCTGATTCTAGGACACCTTCCAGCACCAGGTCATGTTCTGGATGCTTGGATTTTGTGACCTCATGAGAGACCCAGCCAGGAACCTATCTGCCTGTTGGAGAATTAGAAGCTCAGGGAGTGATTCTCACCCAAAGCTCAACAGGAACAAGGACGTGGGAGCTCCGGGCGGGGAGCCTCCCTGGGCCGCTGCACGCCCACTGCCTGGCCTGGATGCCGCGGCAGTGAGCCTTGTGGCATAAGATTCTGTGGCCATGTGTCAGGCCATGGTTCCTCGGCATCCCCACATCTACACAGTTTTGCTTTAGGAGCAAAACAGGCTGCAGAGTGAAGTCTGGGTGGCGAGTGGGCTAATGGCATGAGGACTGGCCTGAGTGGTTAGCCTGAGGATGGCGGCCTCGCCCTCCCGGGCTGCTCCAACCGGGCTTCCTCAGGACCAGGACGGGCACCAGGGGACTTCTGGGCCATGTGCACTTAGATCTTCACTCCCCTGGTACAAGAGTTCTGAACAAGAGGGGCTGGGCTGGGGCTATCCTGGGGCTGGGCAGCTCTCTTTAGCCTGGCCTTGGTCTGTCCACAGGATGGGTCCCACTGCTGTTCAGCCTCCCCTGCAGTCAAATGGGGTCCAAATAGGAAAGGGCTGTGGGACCCACAAACAGGCCTGCACAGAGTGGGGCGCGTGGTTCTGAACGCACCTCATGCTGGGTTCTTTCTGGGACTCGGCAGGTAGCCAGGTGGGCCTCCTGATTTCTCAGTCACCAAGGGTCTCTCCTCTGACGTGCAGGGTTTTGTTTGGAGACCCCCACAGTATTCCTGAAGCCCTCCTCCTGCCCCATCAGGCCTCGGCTGTGCTGGCCCAGCTCCTGCAGGCCCGGGCGTTTGCAGTGTCCTTACTGCTTTCTCGGGGGAAAGGTGCACTTTGGGATGGAGGCTGAGCACAAGCTCCTTCCTGTCTCCTGCCTCTCCTTCCCGGGACTGGTCTGTGGCTGGCTCTACTCAACCTGACCACTGACGACGCATGACTCCATTAAGCAAACGTGAAGGCCGCACAGGTGACTGAGGCGATTTTCTTGGGCCTGGGAGGTACATGGAAGTGATAGTGGTGACGTTGAACCTGCTGAAAATCACTTTGCACCCTGACAGCGCTCACGGCACCTGAGAGGCTGCCTTCGTCCTGATCGGCCCAGGGCTTCTGACCCGAAGGTGAGCACTGCCCCCGGGCGGGGCTGTGTGGGACCAGCGCGTCACCAACCTTGCCTGTCCTCCCCAGCAGGCATTTACAGACACAGTGACCTTTCTGGGAGGACAGGATGGCCAGCCAATTAGACACGGGGAAGCAGAGAAGGTCAGAGTGTCTACAGCAACCAAGTATTTTATACTGAGGGTCTAATAAATCATGCCGTGGCTGTGGCTGTAACGAGGATGGAAAAGCCTTGTTTCTCCAGATAAAAACCATGTAAACACACGTCCTTCAGTGGACACGGTGGCCATTCCTGGGTGTCTCCAGGGGCTCCGAGCCCTCCAGCTTAACCCGCACCTGCTAAACACTTAGCTCAGGGATCCGATGCACCATCACCCAGGACACAAAAGGCTCCCCACCCCGTGTCTGGTTCCCTCCCCATGAGCTGCCCCAGGACAGGGGCTCCCAGCTCAGCATCTGGAGGCACTTCTGGTGCTTCTGGCTGCCACACTTGGGGGCAGGTCGGTGCATCTAATGGGTAGATGTAAGGGCTTGGGCTGGACATCCTGCCACACGCGGCACAGCCCCCAAACGAGAGTCACCCTGCCCACCGTCAGTGTCACCGGGGTGAGAACCACGCTTGACCCCAGCAAACAGTGGGACCCCCACCGTTCAGCTCAGAGCGAACGCCCCTGTGTGGGGCCGGCCCTGACCGCCCTGTGGAAGGTGGCCCCTGCGGTCCCTGGGTGAGCTGATGTGCATGCAGCCCTTCCCTCGGCGGTCTCGGGCTCCCTGACGTGCAGCCTGCTCCCCCTGCAGGCAACGGGGTCGGAGCAGCAGCTGTCTGCTCGCTGCCACTCCAAGTGCCGGGCGCAGCTCCTTAGTATGCACCCCAAACCCCAAAACCTGAGTCAAAAAAGTGTTTGGATACATGGAACCAGGCACCCTGGCTTGTGACCACGTCACCCCACTTCTGCTTCCACCTTTCCTGTGCCTGCCTCTGTGCGTCTCTTAGAAGGACACTTGTCCCTGGATTCAGGGACACCTGTGTAATCCAGGGTGATCGCATCTCGAGATCCTTGACTTAATTACGTCTGCAAAGAGCCTTTTCCGAGGAAGGGCACATTCACAGGTTCAGGAGTCGGGGCATCGGGTGTATCTTCTGGGGGCCTCCCTGTGGCTCCCCCACCTCTAGTCCCCCCATTCCCGAGGGGCTGCCTGCTTCGAGGATCTGGGCCAGGGCAGATCCTACTTCTGTGCTCCTGTCTTATTTTGGGGGACTGGGGGTGCATTCTTTTCTTCTGCTTCCATCAAGCACACCTGGTGACTGAAGGTGGTGGTGGTGGGGCACCCAGAGAGCAGGGATACACCTTGTCTTAGACCTGACTCTCTGCCTTGGGAGCTGTCCTTGTGCTGGGCTCAGAGGATGGTGTTGGACAGGCCAGCCTGAGGCTGGGGACAGGGCTGGCGGGGGTCAGGGTGGGAGCCAGATGCTTCCTCGCTCCGTGCAACTTGCAGTGATCAGGAGGCTTGAACAGTCCGAGGTCAGCAGGGTTGGAGGATGCGAGCTTCCCCGGGGCCGGGAGAGCCAGTGGGCTAGTCCTCCTCTAAGTCAGTGCCCCTCTCCGGAGCATCTTTCATTCCCTGTGAAGGCCATGCTCTGTTTGCCGAGTGTCCACTGTTTTCTGGACACACACATGCCACGACTCCTCGCATCACAGGGCTCAGAGTGGACCCCTGTGGCCAGAGCCGGCAACCACCTGGCATTCCACGTGCCCCAGGTTCCAGAGTGAGAGGGGCTGGGTGGGAAGGCAGAGTGACTGTCAACCACCAAGGTCCCCCAGCCACCGAACCCCAGGCAACTCCAGGCCCTGCAGGCCCAGTGTGAGTTTCAGGAGTCTGATCCTGAAGCCACAGAACAAAACCACGCTCAGTGCCCACCCCAGGGCCAAGAAGTCTCTCTGCAGGGACACGGCGACCCCTGGCAGAGGGAGGGCGAGTCTCGCGCTAATCCTGTCCTTGGGGGGCTTTGCTTATACCTGCTGTGTTTCGCTAGATGTTTGTTCTGTATCGACATTACCAATCAGAGGCGTGGCTTCGAAGCTTCAAGATTCTGCTCTTAGAACACACAGCTGTTTTGATCTTTCTATGCAGCCAAGCAGTAAAAACGTTGCACATATTTCTGCACCTATCCAAAGAAATTTATCTTTCACACCCTACTTCGTGCCATATGTTGGGAGCTGAAAGAATGAAAGATTTAGCTGTCAGTCTCTGAAGGCACAACAGGCTTCCGTCCAGCTCCTCGGCAGCTCCCCGGATCTGCAAGGATGACATTTCACTTTCACTTCTGTCAGCCCTGTCCGCGGTGCGCCGCCCGCGTGGAGATGTCTGGCGGTGGCTCCCATGTGAAGGAGTCTCCTGGTCTCTGAAGGATGCAAGAGGTGCAGACCCTGTGGCTGTCTGTGTGCCCAGAGGCTGTGGTGGAGTTTCAGCTTGATCCCAGTGTCCAGATTAGCTTTCTTCCCAGCGAGGTAGCTTTCCCGGACGCCGGGTGCTCCTGTGGAGCGTGGCCCCAGAAGGCTTTCTCGTTTTCCAGTTTGAAACTCCAATTCACATTTCCTCTGGCAAGGAAGAATCAAAAGCTGTACCTCCTCATTTCCCTCAAAGGGTCCCCTTTACGCTTGTACCTTGACCTAAATGAGCCGCTGGAAGGAGAGTAAGAGGCCCGCAGGATCTATCAAGGGATTATCTGCAGCTCCTCGCTACAGGGGAGAGCACAAATCCGCATCGCAGTTCCGAGAGGGTGGCAGGCAGACAAGGCAGAGGCTCCCTTCCACCTGCACCGTCCCATGCGGCTCTCAGACGTCCCGTGGGTTTGGAAAAGGGTGCCATGTTGGTGTCTCAGAAGTATTTTCAGTGGGAGGGTAATTTGGGGCTCCTCGTGTCAATATTCTCAGCAGTGGCACCAATCCTGCCCCTCAGGGCAGTGATGCCGGGGAGACCCAAAGCCGTCCGGTTCTTCCCTGTGTAGGGGCGCCTTCTATCTGTCAGTCCGGCTCCAGGCGTGGGGACGCTGGCACGCACGAGGCAAAGCCATCACTCCCAAACATTCTAGTGAGTGAGATCAGAGATCCCAAGTAAATGAATGAATGCATCCATTCCAGAGGGTTTAAAAGACAAAGGATAATAGCTCACCCTATGAAAGGATGTGGAAGTGACGGAAGAGACCGGACGCCAGTGGGCTGGGCTGGGGCTGCCAGGTGGCAGGCACTCTGAGTGGCAGAGAAGGAACACGAGGATGCCTACGTGCTCAGAGCACCTAGTGAGCTGCCCCACCAAGGGAGTTGCCACCTCAAAGGATCCCAGCAGCTTTGTCAGAAGTAGATGGGAGAAGCCCCGCTGGACACCCGACAAGCCCACTTCCTTCAGTAGCCCCTCCGGCCCACTCTCGCCCACCAAGTTTCCAATCCAATGTCTGGCGCGTAGTAGGCAAAATGTGTGAATGAATGGTGGAGACAACTGGTGGACCAGCGGCAGGCCCTGGGGTGGCCCGTCTGACCGTCCTTATCCCCTCATCCTCGGCTGTGCCCAGCAAGTGAGTAGACCCTCTGCTAGTTATCAGGTTAAGTAGTGACCGCAGTTTAAGTAGTGAGCAGCAGATCTGGCAATGGGTTACCGGAATTCTCCTAGATCCTTCACTAGCCATTCAAAACTCCAAATGCCATTTTTCCTAGGTTTCATCCCTGGGCTGGCTGTCCTCGTAGATCATCTTAATTGGATAACTGAAAAAAAAAATCCTTTCATAAACCTCCCGACACTATTAGCTTAAAGGCTTTCAGGAAAATGTGCTAACTTCTGACCAATATCCACATGGGCATTTCTGAGGCCCTATTTGGCATTTGCAAGAAACACTCACTGGCTGGGAGGAAGCAGAGCATTAAAATAGAATCTAAACCAATGTTTTTGATCAATTGCAGCAGAAATGTGTATAAGTGGCTGCAAACAGAACCATACGGAGCACAGATGGGTTTTCGAGAGGGTGTAAAGCTGTTATAAATTTGCTGCTGC
Source organism: Phataginus tricuspis (assembly GCA_029783875.1). Taxonomy (NCBI): domain Eukaryota; kingdom Metazoa; phylum Chordata; class Mammalia; order Pholidota; family Manidae; genus Phataginus; species Phataginus tricuspis. The sequence continues at coordinate 45,037,945 of JAQQAC010020895.1, read as the reverse complement.
CCCACCACAGGCCAGGGCCTGGGGATGTGCTGGCCTGGGCACATATCTGAGAAAATTTCCTGGTTGCATCAATAGATGCTTATTAGGAAATGTGGCAAAAAACCTATCCATGGAAAGCAAATTCATGCAATTTTAGATAGATGCCAAGTCTTTTTCTCTTTTAAGACTAAAGGAAATTTAGCATTAGGTCAGTCTATCTACTTAAACTCCTTTTAGGAGTACGTTGACCAGAAAGAAAATAAAATGCCTTTGATGCCTCTGGAAATAAATAATATTCCTCTGAGGAATTCCTTGATTAAACTCGAGGACATAGGTGATGAAAACAGATATAAAAAGTGACACACACCCGTGCATATGTAGTCCCCATAGATCTCATTTTCCCTCATGCCTAGAAATTTCCTTGCGCCCAGATAAGGTGAAGTACTTCCTTCCCTGGCAGAAACAAAGGGCTTATTTCTTTGCAGATTCATGTAATAGTTAGAGGTGCCGGGAAGGCTGTGATGGGCACTGGTTTATTTTGAGGATTCAGATATTTATACATTTATATCTATTCCTGCACACACACACACACACACACACACACACACACACACACACACACACGTTCCCATTTCCTTCCTTCCTCTCAGTGGACGGGGGCAGAATAAGCCTTTGTGAAGTCCCAGGGCAGAGGGAAAATGTGAAGCTGCCGAGGGAGAGGAAACCTAGGGGTGAGGCAGGCTGCTGCTGACCAAGGGTAGGTGGAGGTCCGGTCCCTCCACTCACAGGTGCCTCCCTGCAGCTGGGAAGGTGGAGTCTCCCGGGGCGCGGGAGCCGCCAGGGCTAACAACCGCTCAGCAGCTCACCTCCGGGAGGAAAGGCCGGACTCTAGAAGCCTGAGGGGGCAGGTTGTCTCACGGGGGCCCTGCAAGCCTGCGGCTGAGGTCCCAGAGCGTGTCCCTGCCCAGGACCTGGGGACACCGCCGCTTGGCCCTGGGTTTCCTCTAATGCCTCACGGACCTGGAAAGCCCACAGCCACTTTCCCCGTCTGTTGTGCCAGGCCAGGCCTGTTGACAGCAAAGTGCCAAGGCCACAGCCACACCGTCCACCTCGGGGAGGCGGGTGGTTTCGTGACATTGCCTGGGGACGGTGGGCGGTGGCAGCGTCATGACTCTGCTCTCCCAGAACCAGGTGCACCTGGAGCCCCCTTGCTCATTTCACCCGGAACAAGTGGGCCCTGATCAGACTAAGGAACAGACACAGGGAGATGCACTGGACCAGTTCAAAAAAGAAACAGTGAGGTTTTGAGAGAAAAGGCTCGGGTGGGAGGCTGTGAGCAGCTGAGAGGAGGCAAGGGTCTTTCCGTGGCCCTGGGCTGCCCCTCTCTGTCCCTGGGGCCAATGCCATGTGCTAAGAACCCACCTGCCTAGCCCAATACACACAGCATCACCACCTCCTGGAAGCCCCCCAGGGTCGGTCACTGCCAACACCTAACCTCTCACGCTCGTCACGACCATCAGCTACTACCCTAGTCCAGTGGAGTTAATGTGATCCTCCAGCTCCCTGAGCGGACAGCAGGGGTCAGTCACCCACACATAAGTGGGAGAGTCTCAGCGAACTCGGGACACGGGCATGTGACCAGACACCTGGGGGTGGCAGAGCGTGTGGCAAATGTATATCCAGTGGGATCCTAATTTGGGCACATGCCTTTACTCTACGTGGAAGGTAAGATCTCAGAGGGTATCGGCTGGCACACAGTGGCTCTCACGAAGTGGCCGAGCTTGCAGGAACATCCCACTGGTGTCACACATTCCCCTGTTTGAACTTTTCTGCATCACCCACGTTACATTTGTTAGCGGAAAATGCAACTGAAAGATAAAACCCAAAAGGCTAATTGATTCCCTGGGAGCACCTGACCCTGTGGGTGCTCTGAGGGCATTTTGGGGCAAAGGCAGGGTCATGCAGGGGTTATGACACCAGCCAGGTGGCAGGGCCTCCGGGGGACGGCGATGCCCATGGTGTGTGAGGGGCACAGGGTGCCAAGAACACACAGTGCCTGTTTGCCATCACTTTATCCCTAGCAGGATGGTGGCCATTCCAGCCATACTCAATACCTGCCCAGAATGACACTCATTGGAGCTCTGGGTGGTGAGATGGGGGAGCAGATAGGGGGAGAGGAGGGCGTGGAGGGGTTAGGAAAGAGGCAGGAGGTGGGGGAGACAAGGAGCAGAGCAGATCTGGGCAAGTGTGTGCAGCAGTGCTCAAGCTGATGGTGGTGTGGTGGGAATGTTCCCGGTCATGAGCCAGAGCTCAGAGCGGCTGGAGGGCAGGCCCCGGGAGGCAGAACAGACTTCTGAGGTTCGGTGCCATCCCGGTTGCAGGTGTACTGAACTTAAATGTTACCGAAGCAAAGGACTCACAACATCAAAGCTAAACATTAGCTAAACTAAGAGCCTGTTGTTAATGGAAGTTAACTTTCCTCTAAGAAAGGCCTTAAACACTTAATACCAACTCCAAACCAAAAAGCCCCCACTCCCACCATGGTCACAAGGTAGGCTAAGTTTTCTTACTGGAAAATATTTCTATGTTCTAGACACATGGTAGGTAGAGACTACATTTTAATTTTCTTTTAAATAAACGCTCGCCTCATCGGGTGCTTCGTGACCAGCAGGCTCTCCCTGAGATAAATGCTACCTGCCAAGACTCCTCTTTGATCAGGCTTTAAGGGCAAAGAACTTCCAAATCATTTAGTTGGGAATTTAAGAAATCTTAAGTGAGTTTGTTTGCTGGAAGGAAGTCCTCACCTATTTCACATTGTCAAATCTGTTTTTAAACAGGGTTCTTCCTTGCGCTTAAAACTGCTCCTAAAAATAGCTCCCTGGCTCACTGCACAGAATCAGAGCAAACGTGCTGATTAAGGGGCTGTCCGAGTCAGCAGGTCCCCTCCGCGCGGCCAGGCTGAGGACGAGGAGCCAGAGGGGATGTCCACGCGCATTTGTGCATCTGGCAGGCATTCCTCCTGGCGCTGGGCTGCTTCCAGGTATGGACGGCTCCTGGCAGAGGAGACTCTGGGTTTTGTGAGAAACTATTTTTAACAAATTACAGCCATGGGGAAAAAGGGGAAAAAAAGACCCTGTCCAGTTCTGCCCAGTAGATTATTTCTGGTGTCAGAAATAAAAGGAGAGGGGCTGGAGCTGGGGAGGAAGTCAGCTCTGGGCTCCCGGGAAAGGAGGAGCCTTGCTCCAGTGAGTGTTGGACACACCACTCCCATGGCCCACTTAACGGGGTGGGCTGGCCGGACATGCAGGAGGGCCCTGTTTACCACCACTGTTGTGGACCCCTCTGGGCAGGGGCTCCAGGGCAGGGCACTGCCCACCGAACACTGGGGTCGGTATGATGGTCACCATGTGACCCCTTGTCCATGGGGGACAGAGCCACGGGTGAGCTTGGAAAGGGGCTGCAGTGCTGGGCAAGGGGGGTTGCGGCTTGGCGGCCCCCCGCTGGTGTCTGCATGTTTCTGCTTCTCTGCAGGCCCTGGGGGGCGTGCACACACAGGGCTCGGGCGTCCGCGCTGCTGTGACAAACCATCAAGACGGGCGGCTTGTCAACGGCAGTGACGTGTTTCTTGCAGGGCTGGGGGCTGGGAATCCAGCATCAGGATTCGGTGTCTGGCAAGAACCCGGCGCAGGGGCGAGGAGTGCTCTGGCCCCGTTCGTGGGGCTGAGCCCATGACCTCGGCACTCCGGAGGCCCCCCGACACCGTCTCTGTCTCCTGGGGCACCGTGGGGATTTGGGGACGCACATTCAGGCCGTGACGTGTTCACAGGTCTCCTCGGCCAGGCAGATGTGGGAGAGGCAAACGCTTAACGGAGTTGACGAGGGCTCTGCAGGGAAGCCGACTGTCAACACGTTCACAAACAGTTTGAAGAACTCCAGGAGTTTCACGGAAATTCTGGCTCTTCTAGGAAAAGCTGGCAAGCCCTCCATTCTCTTGGCAGAGAAATATATAAGATCATCGGTAGAGACACCAGTGGTCTATTTTCACTGGGAACCCCCCCACCCCCACCTCTGATGGTGCTGGAATGCATCTTACTTCTGCCTTCAGCATTTGTCAGCATCTTCAAGAACTGCAAATTTTCCTCTGGTAAAAAGAGGCCAGGGCTTTGGAAGGAGGAGCCTTTTTTCCAGGACCTGTCATCTGAATGTCAAATGGCAGGTGGGTGCCACCGGGCAGGGATCCTGAGGGCTGGTCTGTGCCCTCTGCCATCCCCGGGCACTTTCAAGCTTCTGGAGGTGGATTTGGGGTGAGGGTGCCTTTGAGGCTGAACTCCCAGCACCTTAGGTGCCCCAGGTCAGTACAGTGGAAGGGGGTGCAGTCTAGAAGTGGGATGATGACTGGGCTCAGGACCATGGCGCATCGGCGACCATGCAAAGGAGATACCTGGGACCAATCCTAGGAGACAGCTTTTTACCCGGGGAGCTAATGTGCCCTGTGCGTTTATTACAGGGAAGGCAAGGTATTGGGATATTGGCTTGGGAGACAGACTTTGCATCCAGTCCCTATAACTGTCACCCCCACTTCATGCACAGGATGGCTGAAGCCTTGAGAGATTAAGGAGCTTGAGAGATTATTAAGCACAGGCAAGTTTCGAAGCCAGTGGCAATGTATGGATGGCTCTCAAGAAACAACAGAAACTAAAACAGAGGTGCAAACCAGTATGCGAGCAACAGAAGCCCATGATAAAAGACCACACACTGTATGATGCCATTAGGGGAAACATCCAGAGAAGGCCGACCCACAGGGACAGGCAGACAGAGGCATGTTTGCGGCTGTCTGGGGCTTGAGGTCGGAGCGGATGGGGGCAGGATTTCCTTGTGGGGTGATGGAATGCACGGTATGAATGGTATAAAAGGGTCTGCGGCGCCCGTGCCCGCCGAGCTGCACCTGCTGCACACATTCCACCAGCCCTCAACCACACGAGGGACACGGGTGCGCAGGGCCCTGGCTCCCTGCTCGCTGGTCCCGTGACTGGGAAGTTCTGTCGGGCAGAGCCGCGTGGCCCCTCGTGGGGGCACCTTCCGAGTGTCCTCCAGGCCACCCTCCCGGCAGTCCCCACCTCAGCAGGGGCCATCTCTGCCCCTGCCACCCCCAGACACCCGCACCAGGACCAAGCTGTTCTGTCTGCCCACTGCTGTGAGCCAGGCTGGCATCCCTGGCTCCACTTTGGCAGGAGACACTACTGAGCCAGAAAAGCTTCTCACAGAAACCAGGCTTTTCATCAGGGTCGGTTACTGAGCACAGGGCCGGCTCAGGGCAGGAGGCCCTTCACTGGATGCCGGGGTCCCGGGCTCAGTCTCCAGAAAGATTCGCGCTGCGCATGAGCAAACGTATTGAATATCTGATGTGAGAATTTCCCTGTCTACGGTGGGTATGTCATACTGGCAACAGGTAAGTCACGAGCAAGGAAGGCTCTGGACCGCGGGTCCGCCTGCGGGATGCTGAGATCACTGATGAAACTCGGTGTCTGGCTGTTCCTCTGGCCTGCCCGTGGCAGGTGCCCGTCCTCCCACCTGGCCCTCACTCCTGGGGGGAGTCTGCCCCCTGGATTCCAGGGCCCGCAGGGAGGGGCACAGGATGGGTGCAACAGCTCCGAGAAAGCCAGCGTGGGCCGCACGGCAGGGAATGATGGAGGTGTGGCAGACACCCCTCCTTCTGCACCCGAAACAGTCTCCCAACTGGATTGTCTCCTCCGGCCGCTCCTGCTCCCTCGGCCTCTAATGTGTGGCCCTTACTACTTTCAAAGATCAGGATTTCATAAGACAAACATATGGATCTCAAGATTTATCATACGCCCCGTGCTGCAGAGGGAAAATACAGCTGTGCGTGCTTATCATACTCTGCACATTTATGCCCGGCATATAAATTCACATAAACACATTCCAGAGAGAAAACAGTGCATCAGAATCATATGAGGTGAGTTCTGTTGTCAGCCCTGAGTGGCATGGTGACTTTATATTTATTTTAATGGACTCTGGTCTGTCATTTACATCTTTATAAAAAGATGATGACTTTTTTTTTTTTAGAAAACCAGCCAAGAGAACCATTCACAATTTGTTATTATTCATCTTTTCATGCAATGAATTTTTCCCAAAGAAAGGGTAATGCTGGATGGGCGAGCGGCTAATGTCTACTTTCAGTATATTTTTTTATGGGCATGTTGCCCCACAATTAAAAAAAAAGTTCCCATAATAAATACCATCAATCTGCAAATTGGAGAGGAATATGGTGTTACACAGATTAGAATCATTTGAATTTTCCAAGGTTCTTCTTCACTAAGCCAGACATCACACATGCCTTGAGGGTGGGGGGCTAAAATCCATACTTCCTACAGTAATTTGTGTATCCTTAGTGAATGTTTAATGCCTGATTGTCTCCTCCTTTCCTTACCTTCCCCTTGTCCACCACCCACCCACCTACCCGTCCCTCCATCATCTGTCCACCTGGCCATCTGTTCACGCGTTCGTCTTTCTTTCCTCCCTCCCTCCCTTCCTTTTCCTTCCTTCTCTCCATCCACCTGTCCATCTGTCCATCTGCCTTATACCCACGGAAGATGAGTGCTGTAAGGTGGGCCCTGCCGAGGTGCCAGAACCCCGAGGGGAGGTGTTACGGGTTGACTAGGAGCGCTGAAGCCGCCCGTCCCCACTGGGAGCTGAGACGGCCCCAAGGGCTTCCTGTCCCTACTGTGCTTTCCATGTCCTGCTTCAAAACTGCCCCGGCCCCTGCTTTCCTCCGTCTTCCAGGAGTCAGTGATTGACCAAGACAGACGTGGGATCCGCCGAGGAGACGCCCTGGGACCTGAGCTGCCACGAGGGCATCCCGAGGCCGCAGAAACCCAGGGAGGGTCGGGTCAGGGACCTGCTCGGGCAGGAAGGCTGCTGAGCGGGGCCGTCAAAGGCACAGGCCGGGGGCATGACCGACACTTTTCTGTTCCATACCCCTTTGTCTGGTTTTGTCCTGCTGGGGGCTCGGGCACCCCACATTGCCTACCACATTAGGGATTTGGCTCAGAGTGTCGGGGACTTGCTTGTGGTCGGCCTGGTCACCCGGACAACCCCAGGCCGCTGCTGTCAGACAAACACGGCCACATCCCGGGGCCTTACCCAGAGGCGGACTTGCTGTGCCCTGGTCTGGGACATCCAGATGGGAATGGATCCACCTGACACCTCACAGCCACCTATTGTGCATCATGGAGGGAGCGGCGGGGGCGGGCTCCCTGCGGCAGAGATGGGGGCTGACCCCAAGCTGCCCCCTGCAGGAGGGGCGGGGACTGGTCTCCACGCTCTGCTCCAGTGGTGGCCTGACCAGTGAGCTGGACAGACGGTGAGACGCAGAGCTGAGGTGGGACGGGTGAGCGTCACGTCCATGCAGTGGAACTGAGTCAGGTCTCCCCCAACAGCATGAGTGTTGGTTGGCGTGGTTGGCAGGGCAACTGCCCCCCAAAATGTCTCTTTCCCCAAACCTGCAAATATATCACTGTCCACAGCAGAAGGGACCCTGTGGCTATGATTAAGTTAGGCTCTGGAGAAGGGAGGCGGTTCTGGATTATCAGGGCAGGCCCAGTGTGATTCCAGAAGTCTCACAAGTGGAGGCGGTGGTCAGAGTCACACAAGATGGACAGCAGCTGCTGGGCCGGCCTGGGGGACGGAGGCGCGGCCAGAAGCCAAAGGGCTCAGGTGCCTCTAGAGGCCGAGAGGCCAGGAAAAGAATCCTCCCCCAGGCCCTCCAGAGGGGGCCGGCCCTGCCCACACCTTGGCCTGTTTTGGATTTGTGACCTGCAGAACTATAAGCTGAGCATTGTTTTAAAGCCACTAAGTTTGTGCTAATTTCTTACAGCAGCCTAAGGAGATTAATATACTTGATTAAAATGAAAATTCTCAGGCTCTGTCTCAGACCTACTAACTCAGAAGCTCTAGGGATGGTGCCCTGAAATCTGCTTTAACAAGCCTCCGGGTGAGCCCAATGCCCAGGGGAGTCTGGGAGCCACGTCTACCTGCCCCACACGAGGCCACGTCCACAGCAGCTCCTCGCCCCCCAGGGAGCCCAGCGACTTCAGCCTGAGCTCTGCCTCTTTGGCCTTTGGTTACCTATTTTCCCGAGCCCCTCACTGGGGGTAGGTGCTGATGGGAGATTTGTGGGCCTGGTCCTCAGTCCCCGCCAGCCCCACCGGCAGGTCACTGCAGACAGCTCACACCCAGGCGGGCAAGGCCTGGGGCACGCAGCTGCCTTACGCGGGGAACACAGAAGGACTCCTGTCACCTTGGGGTCACACAGGTTCACAGACTAGGCTTAAGCATCTCATTATTTTCTGCCCAACCCACCAGCTCTAATGCACCTCACACACACCCTCAGTGGACAAGCCCCCTCCCTGGCCAGGGAGCTGAAGACGCGGTAACCGAGGGATGCAGCGTTTCCAACTGCAGGAGCCTGGGGCAGAGGGCGGCCCCTCACCTAATGCCCGGAGCTCTCCTTGGGGGTCTCAGGCAGCCACAGCCCTAGGCCCTGCCAGAGAGGGTCTGGGCTTTCTCTAGGACGACTGTCATTTTCCTCCTGACCACCGGCCAGCACCCCACTTCCTCCCCACCCACCGGGAGCTGGGGCAGGACTAACATCTCGTAGAATGTAAAGCTCCAAGAATTGTCTGGTGCACCTCTTGTTGCCTTTTTGGTGATTTAAGCCTCATTTTTATGCATGGTAGAGAATCTTCACAATTCAGGAAGAGTATTTTGTATGCTTTGGACAAAGAGAAAATTCATACTGGGCCCTGCAAAAAGCAACATGGTCACGAAGCACTGTACACAATTTGTAGGTAATTCGCATCAGATTATGTCTCAGATTTGACTGTGTGTGGCTAAAAAGGGGGAGAAAAGCAGTGAGGACATGAGGGTGGTGAGTCCCCCTCACTGCCAGTTTCCCCAATGACGTTACAGGGTCTCCATTCTCTCCCTTGGTCACGCCGTCTAACGACTGGCTAATAATGCACGGGGTAGACAGATATCAGAGAAGCCACCTCACTTTAAACACATTTTTCTTTTTGGAAGTGACCTACTGGTCTTCCCAGATAAGTGGGGTCCAGTGTGGAGGGCAAGAGAATGGAGCCTTCTCACCTCCCAGGGCCACAGCTCCTCAGCAGGGTCCGCTGAGTCCACAGGGCAGAAAGGTCCCCTCGGGAGACAGGTGACCATGCTGGGCCCTCCCTCCAGCTGACCCCCAGAAGACGTGAGCGGGGGGAGTCACTGAGGCCCGGGAGGCAGCCCTGCTCTTGCTGTGTGACACCCGGTGCCCCCTGCAGACAGGACTGCCTGGACAGTCAGCATCCGCTTGCACCAGGAAAGCGCCCAGAACCTCTAAAACCCGCACCTCACCACAGCCTTAGAAATGAGATACCCACACCAGCTCTGGTGTCCTTACTGCCACTGGCGCGGCCCCAAGGGAGATGGCGGGTCTCTCCATGTCGCCTGCAGGTGTCCCAGCCCTGCTCAGGGCCGGCACCCCTCAGTGGCCCAGGCCCGCCCTCCTACCCGCACCCCACAACCTCTGGGCCAAGCCACTGTAGGTGCCCCTCCTGCCCTGGTTGGCCAGGCCCACTGCCCTTCCCCAAAGTCCAGGCCAAGGTCCGGCTCTTGCTACCACCTGACATCATGTGTGCCCAAGGGGGCTGTGATGGGCTGGGATGGGGGAGCAGCCCTGGGGGAGCAGAGACTCCTGGGGGGCAGTGCCAAGCTCACCCGGGGGCCACATGCCCCACACTCACACTGCTAGTGCTGCATGTGCCCTGACCCTCAGGGTGCCACCCATCTCTCCTCTGCCTGCAGACAGGCACGCACACTGCCGGGTGCCCCAGCCTCAGCGCCTCCCCTCTCGCACTCAGGGTCCGGGGCTGCAGACGGCACTGCACACCTGGGGGCCCCTCTCCTGCACGCCCTCCTGGCCTCGGCGGCAGCCTCCCCCGGGAATTTGGTGGAGGTGCACACACAGGACCCGCACCTCAGGGGTCCAGACCACCAGGTGGTTCTAAGAACGACTCTCGCAGGGATCCAGCCGTCCTCTCAAACTCGAGAACAGCTGTTCTGCGGCGCGCTGCAAACAAGTCTGGGGAGAGGGAGGAGGAACGCTGACATTAGTGTTAGGACGCCGGGCCGCGTCCCACCTGTGAATCCACCGGCCCCAGGGCAGCTCTTCTAGGGCGGGGAGGAGGCGAGAAGGTACGCGGACCCTCTCCTTGAGAATCTTCAAGGACACCTGTTAAATCCACAAGACAAAAATTAAGTCAGGGTCCTGTTTGCCCTCTGCACTGGGTTGAATAGTGTCCCCCAGAATTCACGTCCGCCTGGAACCTCAGAACGCCCTTATTTGGAACTAGGGACTTGGCAGGTATAATTAAAGGAAGGCTCGCGTAGGTTCTTCCAGGGCGAGGCCCCTACACCCGTGGGAACATCCTTATGAGAGACGGTGAGGGCAAGTGGGAGTGGCGGGAAGACGGAATCAGGCGCCAGGCGACGTGTCTATGAAGCAGGGACCACCGGCCACCCCAGAAGCTGGGAGGGGCCGCGGGCAGACTGTCCCGCAGACCCCAGGAGGGAGCCCACCCTCAACACCTGGATTTCATACTTCTGGCCTCCAGAACTGGTAGGAAAAAGCCTTTGTTGTTAAGCCTCCAAGTTTGCACTGCTCTGTATGGCAGCCCAGGAAACGCATACAGACCCCAACTGCTTGGCCGAACCGCCCTCCTTCCTGGCTCCTGGAGGTCAAGGCGGCCTCCACAGTGCATGTTCTTTAATGGTCACCTACATTGTTTATGGGTTCTGGTATTTACCTATGTTCCTTTAGAAGATTCTCAACTACTTAACCAGTTGACATCTTCAGAAAATAACATTGTCTTTCTGGTTAACTCATTAACCAGTAATGTCTTCAGAATTCTTTCTATCCATCCATGCATCTGCCCACCACCTTCTGCCCTGGGTTTCATCCCGCTAACCCAGCTTAACCTGGGCCTGCCGGGGACGTGCCCTCAGGAGGAGAAGGCAGTCCTCATGAGTGGAGAAGTCTGAGGTGTGAAGTGCCGCTGACTTTTTCAGAAAGGAAGATGCATGCGTGACACAGTAACAGAGACCACAAGTGGACGGATCTCCAAGCAGCAGTCCAGCCGGCCGGGTCCTGATGAGCAGAGTCTATTCTCTCCTTGCACCTTGGTTTGGGCATTCAGCACATTTCCTGCGTGTGAAAGACGTTGCTCACATATCTGATACAGGCTGTCATCTTCAGCAGGTTAAATGCCTGTTTCTGTGATGGAATCTATGCTGGGAGTCAGCCTCCCTGCACGCAGTGGGGAGGCAGCCCCGCCTGGGCTTTGTTCCCACCGGTTCTGCATCAGCAGCCAGGACCTGGGACACCGCAGATGGACACCCTCTGCCTAGACTGAGGGTCACCCTCTGGGGGCGACAGGGCCTGTGCGTGGCCTGCCCGGCCCACGGCATCCTCCTGGGATGCCCGCCCTGGGCCCTTGGCCAGCGGTTCGTGCTGCAGCCTGTCTCACACCCTCGTGCTTCCAGGGCTTGGCTCAGATGTCACCCCAACTGGGTCTGGTGCGGCCCCGCCTGAAAACTGCGGCCCCCTCCCACTTCCAAGCCTCAACCTGATTCTGCTTCTTGTCTTTGCACAGCAGAAACCTCCTGGCATGTGGCTTTTTATTGTCCAGCAACCTCAAGTAAGCTCCCCGGGGGGATGGAGTCCCATGTGTCTGTTATGGTGGAGGGGCCTAGAACGCTGCCCAGCAGTCAGCACATGCAGGGAGAGGACGGCAGTTTGAGGCCACGCAGCCTCCCGGGCAGCACGCAGCCCTGTCCTGCAGCCCAGGGGGGTTCACACCTCCCTGGGACGCTCTCTTCTGGCCCCTTCCACCCGCCCTGCAAGGATGCACTGCCCCCTCCCCGCCCAGCCCCAGGCCTTTCCAGGAAAAGGTGGATGCCTCCGAAGACTCGCACCAGCATGCACCAGCCTCTCTCTGCTGGGGGCTCTCTTCTTCCACCTGATCGACCCTGATCTGAGTTCCGCAGATTGCCTTGTGGCGGGCCAGAGGACTTGAGACGATCACAGCCCCTCATCCCGGACACCAGGGGAAGGGCATGGGAGGGCCGGGGTGTGCTGGCATCTACGTGGGTGTGTGCCAGGCGGAGGCCTGATTCCGACACCCTGGATGGAGCCTCAGACCCCCCACCCACGCTAGCCCCGCCCCAGGCTCCCCCCGACTGCATGTCAGTCACATCCTGAGATGTCCTGAGGGCCCCAGATAGGCAGCTCTCAAGCTGCTGCTTCTGGAATTTGTGTTGGAGGAAAGAGGTGAGGGGTGGGCCATGCGAGGGGGCCGCGCAAGGCAGCCGTCCACGCTGGCACAGGACTTTTATAGAGCACAGAGGTCTGATCCCAAAGCCCGCACGGCAGGGGACAGTTTGCAGGAGGGATTCCTGCCGAGATATCAGGTTATCACTCCCTGCCCGGACCCACCTGTGCGCTAAGAATAAGGACCCTGCTTTACTTGGTCTGGGGCAGGTTAGCAATGTGGCCTGCAAAGGGCCAGACCGTGAACGTTTTTGGCTTGGTGGGTCATGAGGTCCCTTTTGCAACGGCTCAACCAGCAGAAGCAGCTTCAGACAAAATGTAAGCGAGCAGCATGGCCACACACCAGGAAGACCATCCACAAACACAGGCAGGGGCAGCTCGAGGACTAAAGTGTGCCGACCCTGGCCAAGGGCACAGGCCTCACTGTCCAGTAGGACGGCCATTGGCCTCATGTGGCCATGGAGCCGTTTTGAATGGAGCTGAGCAGTCATGGTCCAGCACCACTGGACTTGGAAATTTCTCATTCATAATCTTCATATTGACTACATGTTGAATTACTTTTTGGGTAAACTGGGTGAAATAAAATATAGTACTAAAATTAATTTCACTTGTTTTTACTTTTCAAATGTAGCCACTCGAAATTAAAAACGGTGGAGGGAGCCTGCGTGGCTGGCATTCCATTTCTACAGGACGGCGCTGGTCTAGAAGGCCGCGTGGCGGCTGTGCTGCGAGGAGCGCTCCGCCCGCTGTCCCTGGCTGGCTTCTCCTGCTGACTGGCACCTGCCACGTGCTCTCCCTTGGCTGAAAGGCACATCTGCCCGCTGCCTCCCACCTCCTTCCAGACACACTTCTCCTCACTCCTCTCCAAGGATGGTACCCAGCTATCCCTGCCCCGCATGCCCACGCCCACCCTGCAGCCCCTCTGCGCCTCCCCCTGGGTCCTGAGTCCACACTGCATCTGTCCCCATTAGACTTTTCTTTCTAGTCCCCCCTGAGGGTGGGGACTGTGTGGCCTCCCTCCCCTGCGCCGAGCTGGGAAATCTTGGGGAATATTCCTTGAGCAGATTCACAGGCTGAGGAAGAAAACTAGAAAATAAAGTGACATTCACACCTTCTCCCCCAAGTCGCACAGACCTTCCCTGAGGTCTGAAAAACAGGTCTGTCTCTTTATCAAGCCCATATTGTGAGGCCTTCCTTTATCTCTATTAAGACACGTTATGTTTGAAAAAATGAAATCTTTTAACAGGTGCCAGTTTGAAGAGGATCTTCATGTGATGCTTAACGCGAGGACCTTCGTTTCTTGAAGGACAGCCTCCCTGACTCTCTGTCATATTATCCAGAGGAAAGATGTGACTTTTATTTCCCTCCAAGCATTTGCTCAGGTTATTGGCTCTGTGGGCACCTCCACAGACCATTTTGAATTTATTTCCTGATGTCTCTTGAAAGCACTATGAACCCAAGACAAACTGAATTCAGCTAAGGAACTTGGTGCTGACCGGTGGCCGCTCCCCACCCGCGACAGGCTGCGGCGCAGAGGGAAGACGGGTAAATATTAAGAAGTAGGCTCCCCTGGGTTCTGGCCCCGTGTTCGCGAGAAGAGGAGACCCCAGTGAAGGTACTGGTGTCCACATGGAATCAGATCTGACGAGTATTTGGCGTTGGGCCTGCCGGCTTCCTCTCTTCTCGCCAGGTCCCGGGCCAGGAGACCCGCCCACTCTGTCCCCGCGGCCGCCCTCAGGTTCCCCACCCTTCCCTTCACTGGGCAGGCTTTCAAAGGGTGGCTGAAGAAAAGGATGCTGGCTTTGACTTCTTCATTTCTTTAAGGCTGGAGACCCCATCTGGGGCTACGGGCCAGGGGTTCACAGGCGCTGTGACAGACGGCCACGCTCACAGCGCCTGCTCACCGCTCTGGAGGCCTGAGGTCTGGTGCGGGTCTCAGGGCTGCAGTCCCTCTGGATGCTCTGGGGGGGCCCACCTCTTACCCCCCAGCTTTTAGGGGTCACAGGCCTTCCCTGGCTCGTGGCCCCTCTGTCTACTTCAAGGCCAGCAGTCAAGCATTGCCAGCCTCTTGCTCTGCTTCTGTCCTGGCGTCTGTCTCTTGGGTTCCAGTTCCCCTGTGTCCTCGTCGCTCCAGGGACACATGTGACAGCACTCAGGCCTGCCCAGACAGTCTGGGGTCACCTGCCCTCTTGAGAGCCTGCCAGGTGCTGCAGGGATGGGGCTGTGGCCTCTGAGGGCTGTTATTCTGCCACCGTGCGCCATCTCGGGTGTGACGAGGCAGGACTGAGATGTCGTCTACACTGCCGCTGGCCCTGCAAGATGCCCACAGGAGGTCCTTCCTGCCACTCAGCTCCCCACGCTTTCACGACTGCCACATGACCTACAGCCTCGTCCCTGCCTCCCCGGAGCCCTCCTTCTTCCCCGAGCCTGGCCCTCAGCCAGGACCAACGGCTGGCCGCACACGCCTCTCCTTGGCACCTACCCGCTCCCCCGAGCTTCCTCATGTCCCTTCTCTGCACCCCCTACAGCTGCCGTGCGCAGGAGGAGGGGACAGCCCAGCTTAGCAGGGACTTGGGCACAGTACGAGCCCCCGGGTCCAGTGTTGGGCCCTGCCTCACCCTGGCGGCTGGCCCTGCCAACCCCCTCCACTGGCACAGGACTCTCACCGCCTCCTGTGGGCTCTTATGTGGCCCTGTCAATGGTGGCCCTTCTATTTCTTCATTTGAGCCGTGACCCACTATTTACAGAGCTCCTACTGTGTGGCAGGCCTGGGGCTGGATGCCGTGGTGACAGCTGTCAATGTGCCAGACAGGGAACCCCCACCGCCGGGCCCAGCACGCTGGCCTCTCCGGATGACCTAGGGGTGCCCACAGCCCGGCTCGGGCCACACGCGGCTCCACGGCTCCGGCCCACCAGTGGCCTTGCTGAGGCGGAACTGCACACTTCTGTTCTGCAGCCAGAGCCGCGTCCTGCACGTATTTATACATTATATTTATACCAAAATGTCACATCCCATCCTGCAGCAGTCCCCTATAAACACAGCTGCCAGAAGTTATTTTCATTAGAGCCTTTTGTGGCTGAGGGGCGGGGGGAGCAGGCTGTTCCTCTGCCTTGAGAAAGGGGGAAGGCTCAGGGCCAAGCACGGGGTTCGGGAAAGGCTTCTCCCCGGGCACAGCACGCCCAGGGCGGCTTCTGAGGGGGACTGGGGCCGGCTGTTTCTTACCCCCCCTCAGTGCCTCTGGCCCTGAGACCATGAGCGGCCGGGAAAGGCCCGTGGAGGCACAGTCCTGAGGCCAGCGCAGCTCCTCTGGAGCCCGGGTTTAATTGCGGCGGTGAGACTTCCTGACTTCGCCTCTCCGGCCCCCATCTCTCCCCCCTCATGGGGTTGGGGGGAGCACACATGGCCGGTACCAGGTGGGAGCTTTCCCCGGACGCAGAGGCCTCAGTGCCCCCGGCACCTGACCGGACCCCACACCACAGCCCATGTGGCCGGCTGTGAGCCCGGCTCCCTGACAGCCTGCAGAGCGGGCAGCACGCTTCACGTGATGTTGCCCAAAGGCTGGCCTGTGTCCTCACGGCCCCTTTCAGAGGGCTTCGTACTTTCCCCTCTCAGGCGAGTCCCGGCAGCTCTGGGTGGCGCGTGAGCACGTCTGTCTGTCTGTCCACCCTGGGGCACACATGCATCTATCTGCACATGTACAGTCTTTCCACTCTCATGCCAACAGCTCCTCTAGATAAACACACACTCACACCCAGAGCAGAGAATCTTAGCTTCCCTGGGACATCAGCCTGACATCGTGAAGAAAAGAGGACTTTTCTTCTTACAGGGTTGGAGAATTTACCAGACAGCAGAGGTCTGACAAATTGGGAATACGCACTCTTCTCAATGTAACAGGACTTGGCATCGCTCAGGTCTTAGAAGCCTCAGGGTAAGAAAGTGCTCCCAGCCTCATATAACCCCTCCTGGGTCAACAAGTGGGCCTGGCAGGTGATGGGGAGCGCTTGGCGGGTCTCAGGGCCTGGGCTGCTCCCTGAAGCCAACTCTGGGCAGCACGTGGGGTGTGAGGCAGCCCCAGCCCACCTCCCAGCTCTGCTACCCACCAGGAGTCTCCATCCGGAGATGTGTCCTCCCAACTTTACTTGCTGTTTTAAGCACCTGCTGGGCCAGAGAATGTGCTGAGGGCTTGGGGGGTTGAGGCCTGGGGCCGAGAGCAGGGGTACAGGAACACAGAGCCAGGACTCCCATATCCCATTCTCCACCCAGCCCGTGTCCCTGTGGCAGCCACCTGCATACCCCATACTCATCAGAGCGTCACCTGAGCCGATGGGCTGCTCTCGGGGAGGTCATAGTACTAGGGCTGGCGTGCTGCAGACGAGACTGATTTTCCCGCAAGGGGCAGAATTTCTTGGGGCTCATGAAATGGGCCCCTGGGAGGTACCAGTGGCAGTGTCTGGGGCTCAAGGAGCAGGCTTCCTTCGGATGGATTTCAGGTTGGTCCACGTTGCAGACCCCCAGCTCCCAGCCCATGGTCCTCGCCGGTGCAGCGACTCTGTGGGGCGGGGGAGTGGGCACAGGTGGCAAAGACTGCCCCACTTTTTGGAGGAGGGAGGGGAGGGCAGAGGCAGGCATCTTGCCTGGCAGCTGGCCAGCCAACCAAGGTTAAGACAGGATCTCTGGCTTCTGTCTGCAGCGTGGGAAAACTCACGTGCAACCTGGGCTCCAGTGTCCACCTCAGCTCTTGGACCCAGGCTTCTCCCACCGGGGCCTCTGCCCGGACTTGCATGAACTGGCCTTCCAGGCGGCCGGACGAGGCAGCAGCTGGGGTCCCCTCACTCCTGACACTATTTCCTCTGCTTCTGCCATCAGCCAAGATCACTTGGAGATCCAGACAGTCCAGGGAAGTGGGGCCACGCTCCGTGCCAGAGGACTGCATAAACTCTGCATGCAGCAGCCTCCAGCCTGCACGTTAGACACTCAAAGGTCAGAGATAAATTTGATGTTATGTGACCCTGGTGCGTCATAAGACAGCTTGGCCGCCCTTGGCTACGCGCACACCTCATCAAAAATGAATAAACATGAGCCTGCCTGGAGCGTCCGCTCACGTCCACTGTGACTGTGAAGGGCAGCTTGCAGAGCTTCCCAGACCCCATAAGCCCTTGGAGCGCACGATTTATGGGAGGCATTTGTCACTCAGTAAGCGGATCCAACCGGGACCTTGCGCCTCGGGGGAGGCAGACGGCAGAACCGGGGAAGGGACTGGCTGGCTGCTTAGGCAAAAAGCCCCCACGTGAAGTCGGCCTGCTCTACCGATAAACAGGCTTTTCTCTCAACCCCACAGCTGAACCCCAGGCTGACTTTTAGCATCACTTAACTAATCAAGGACCAAAGAGTTGTGTATGGCACTTCAGGAGTGAGCGTGGCCATCCTGGCCCGGCCCGTGGGCGGCAGGAACAGCTGTCGGGGTAGCAGCGGGCGAGGCCGTGCTGGCAGCTCCTCCGGCCTGGAAGTAAGGCCACCGCGGACCCGCCAGGACGGTCCTTGCCTCCTTGTTTATGATGTGTGGCGACCAAGACGTCGTTATCGGGGCTGTGGGCCCTCCAGGCCCTCACAGTCGCTCCTTCCAGGGCTCGGGCCTGGCCAGGGCTGTCCTTCCGCACACGTCCTGCCTCCCGACCAAGTCAGGGAATAGCTGTCAACACCTGGGGTCTTTGCCTGGCCACCTCCGTCTCTTAGCAACCAGAGAGTTTTATTTACTCAGCCCCAGACTAATGGGCTGGTAGAAATAATTTCAGTTATCAACTGCTGGCTGGGCAGCCTTTTTGTTCAGATATGATGACTATTGTTAGTTTCAAGAAACTTCATTTGATTCAAGTTACTTCTGTCTTCCCAACAAGCATCAAAAGGTTCGTCCTGATCGTGGCATCCAGAGCTCAGTGTTGTGACAGAAAGACGCTGAACGCCTGGGTGTCTGCCTATTTCCCAGCGGGCGGCACCCCCGGGATACGGGGGCAGGAGCTGAGGCATGCAGCTGACGCCTGGGCCCTGAGCAGACACCTCCGTGGAGCTCATGCAGGAACCCGAAGAGAAGCCCCTTTTTGTCTGTGTATCAGGGTTTGTCTCTGGGCCAGAGCATTTCGGGGAGGGGGTAGGTGCGTCTTGGATGGAAAAACTGCTTTCCAGCTTCCTGACTTGAGTGTCTGGGGCCCAACCACGTCCTCTTCAGCACACTGGTTCCCTGGGCCTGGCTCCCAGCTCAAGTAGGCGGCTGTGTTTCCAACGCGCCCATCGGGGGAAGACGCTGCAAAGGCATGGGGCACTCCGCCAGCCCAGGGCTGGGGTGCCGCCTCCCCCGGTGCCAGCCCAGGGGCCCCACCAGGCTCAGCCTGCTTCCGACCCGAAGCAACAGGAAGAAAACCAGGGTCATCCCAGTGACGAAGTGTTTGCCGGACGTCAGCGGCAAGCGCGGCCATGGCCCCAAGGTGGGGACAGATAGCTGCCGGTCCCGCCCTGGGTCCTGCTCTCCCCCCGGGTCAGTAGGGACCACACTAGGGCTGCCTCTGCCCCAAGGCAACCCTGCTCACCACTTACTGCACCCCTCCAGCCGTGCCAGTCCTCCGGCACCAGCCTGCTCACGGGGCGCCCCTGTGGTCTGTGCTGACGGGCCCGGTTCGTGGTTGAGGCCTGAGGGTGCTGGGGGCTCCCTGGGCCTTGCAGAGGCCATCCTGACCGTCCTGTGGGGAGAGGCCCCAGGGGCCAGGGAGGGGGCAGAGCAGGTGCTAAATTATTAAATGGAGGCTCCCAGTTGTGGGGCTGGCCTTGTGGAGAGAGGGAGGAGAGGTCAGGGCCTCATGGGGATGGGGGCACCTTGGGAGGGCAGGGGCTCCAGTGGGACCGTCTGCTTCCAGTCCAGCACGGACACCCTGGATGTGGACGGGCCTGGCACAGGCCAGGGCCAGCCCTGCTCGACGTAATGTTGAGGCTCAGAAGCCTGTGCTGGCACCGACGGGGCCTGGGAGGCCCAGGGTGTATTCAGCAGTGCCCAGATGCTCGGCCCGGACACCAGGAATGGAGGGTTGCTCGCCGGGCCCACCTCCAGCTCCGAGCTGTTGGCCGGCTCTGGCATGTCCCTCCGTGTCTCATCATCTCTAGGGACACCTCGCCCAGGCCGCCTTTGCCCCCTTCTGGAAGACGGCCAGCCTCCTCGCTGGTCACGGGGCAGCCAGGCCGGCTCTGCAAACCTCAACCAGGGCAGTCTCAGTGGCGTCCTGTTTGCTCGCAGTTCACGCCAGCCCGCGGGGTGGAGAGGCTCATGTAGACGGGGCCCACTCGGCTCAGCAGAAGCCCCCTCCTTGTTTTCCTGGTGGCCCGCCTGCCACAGCTCTGAGCACACAGTGGCTATGGAAATTTCTGGAATGGCTTCTAACCATTCAGATGCCTCGGCTTCTTTCACCCTCCCCCAGCACCACACAGTTAAAAGGCCCCACACCATCTGCTGCGTATTGTGATTTTTCAAGCTGACTCACTTTATTACTGTGTAGACATATACACATGCACACCATACATACAGGCATGGGCGTGTATGCATGCACGTGTGCACATGCATGTAGTATATATGCACACTCATGTACATCTCCATGTATGTGCATCTACACGTGTATACACACACCCTTCCTCCACTGCCTTAAATCTCCCTTAGGCAGAAACCGTGTCCTATCACTTGGCGTTGTAAGAAAGGACGGCTGCTGTGTGCTGGCTGCACGGGGCTGGGGGCTAGACTGCCAGGCTGAGGATCCACGGGAGGTGTTCACTCTGTGACCTTGGACAAGTTACCTGACCTCTCTGAGTCTCAGTTTGATTATCTGTGAAATGAAGGTAATACCGTGTCGTGTGAGCGCACGGATTTGCCCCCAGAGGGCTTAGAACAGCGTCTGGCAGAGTGGGGACCTGGCAGTGCCCCTGTCGTTGTGGCTATCAGTGCGGTTGGTACCATGTCCTGGCTTCGGCAGGGCGCCTGAGATCTGTCCTTGCTGTTTGAACGCGATGAGGGGCATTACAGACACATTCGCTGACACTGGCATTTTTCTCCTTGAGGAGGTCGGAACAGACGGAGGAGCCTTAGGAGAAAACATCTGGCTCAGTGTGGTCTGGCTTTTTCGTGCAGCGTCCCTGGGCCCCTGCTCTCCTTGCACACGGCCTCCCCGAGAGCCAGGGCCGTCCTCCTGGAAACCGGCTGCAGTGTCCTGGCAGGGCAGTGGCTCTGGAAGCCCTGCCACGCCCGCGCTCCTTGTCCTGAATGCAAATACCTCTGCTGGGTGGGGGGGCTGGGACCCACCGTGCCCAGCCGAGCGGGTGGGGAGGAGAGCCGGTCCCACCGCCGCCAGCATGGGCGCAGGAACGTGCCCCAGCGTCTCTCTCTGCCGCCTGCGGCTTGCATCCTAGGGCCCTCTGTGGCCCATCAGGAAGCTGGTAAATTGGGATTTTTGTCTCCAAATGCTAATTCCAGATGCAGGAGCCCCTGGGCGATGTCATACAGAAGTAACTGCCTAATAGGGTGGTTGCTGCTGCTAGGAAATTCTACCACCAGGTCGTCACCTGGTTACAACCAGGAAGCCTGGGTGCTTACAGGGCAGCTCCCCACTGCCAGCCCAGAAGCCCCAGCCCAGCAGAGCCCTGGAACAAGAGTGGTCTGGCAGGTAACATCCTTCCAAGAACTCCAAAGACGGCTCAAGACTTAACTTTAAAAAAAATTCTGTGACGGTCTGCTTTCCATGCCTGTGTTCGTGGGAACCTGTAGCAGAGTATGTGGAATGAACCAAATTAAAAGGGGGCCTGAACTGAGCAGGCGTCTCCAGAATGAAACATCAAAGCCAGCCTGGCGGGAGGCGGGTACTGGATTATTTATGCTGAGGCCCCCACGCATATGTGAGAACCTCAGTGATTCGTCGCTGTGATCCGAGGGCCACGAGAGTCTCTTCGTCCGTGTGCCCCCTGTGCCCTGCATGGAGCCCTCTGGTGTTTTCACACTGGCCAGGACAACCGTGCGGTCTGCCCTCCCCGGACCTGCCACAGGCCCCTGGGGCAGGGCAGGCGCGGGACGGCCGACTCGGGAGGGAAGGGCGTGGCCGGAACACCCAGTGCTCCGCCAAGCACTCGGGCACCCCAAGCACTATGCACAGACAGGGCCCCAAGTTCTGAGGGCTTATGATCTGCCAGCCTCATGATGGTGGGAAAGCAACAGGCATCCAGTAGAAACTGCTTTGAAGTTTGATGGTTTCCCGGGCTGGCAACAGGCGGCAGCTCCCGGTCAGCCACTTGATCACGGGGTCAGCAACAGACACACCGAGCACATTCTCGTCTCTCGCTTTCAGACATCACACGGGAGAGTCCACACCTTGTTATGGAACAACTGTAGGCTAGCGTAAGTGTTCTGAGCACGTTTAGGGCAGGATGGGTTAAGCTGTGATGTGCGGTAGAGTAGGCGAACTAAATGCATTTTTCACTTAGGGTATTTTCAGCTTATGGTGGGTTTATTGGGGCATAACCCATCATAAGCTGAGGAAGGTCTGTACTGAGCACCTTCACTAGTACACACCCCGTGGGACCCATTTCACCTCCAGGCATGGTTCACAGCCCAGTGTTCTACTCCAAAGCCTTCTGAGCTCCACAGAGGAAAAGACTTGTAGTTATCCCCAAAGGGTCCTGGTCTGCCCTTGTCCCACTCAGGGCATGTTCTGTTCTGTGGGGCTCCGTGGCGTGACCTCCCTTCCCTTTGTGCATGCGTGTGTTCGACACACATTTTTGTTTTGCGCTGGACCTACTGACTCAGAAGCTTGTGTGTGTGTATGTGGGGGGGTGTCTTCCCTCCTTGACACACCTTTAATCCACTCCCAATGCCTCCCATACATTCATATATTTTTAAAAGGATTAGGTTCCTTCACGCATGGATTTAACACTATTGATTTTTGGTCTATCTCAAATCCCATCCGATGCCACATCTCACTATGAGGTGAACGCTGTGTTTATATTAAGTATTCTGCAAATACCTTCATTTGGAGGCCCTCTGATCGATGTCCCTTTGGCAAAACACAAAACGTCAACGAACAGACCAACAGACGAGACACAGAATCTCTCTCTACAACAGCAGCTCATTTTTCCTCCGTTATTGTGACCTTGAACAAGTCACAGAAACCTCTGCCCTACATTTTCTTAATCTGGGAAACTGGAAAACATCTTATCTGCCTCTCAGAGGTGCTTTACAATGGTTTTTGATGAGAAGGAATAAGGGCATAAAACTAAGTGTAAAACAGGCATTCAGAAACTGCTTTGAAAATCATCTTGTGGATTTACCTTTATAATCCCTAAACTCGAGAAATCACTCAAAAATATACCCATCAAAGATGTGCCAAGTTACCACCTGAGATTTTGTGAAGCGACCAGTGTTGGGAGCCGAGCGTCCTGCTCACGATTCAGGGCACCAAGTGTCGGCCTTGTTTTGTTGTATGTTCGTGCGTTAGAAACGCCTCTGCATGGGCTGGGACAAAGGAAGGCCTGGCCCGTGGACGAGAGAGCGCCGAACTGCTTGGTCCCTCAGCTGGATGTGGTGGAGCCCGGTGAGACCATCTGCGGGTGAAACACTTGCCCTGTGATTTGGTTCACTCAAACATTTGCTTTGGTCCAAGTATGTTCTAGAGGCTGGGGAAGCCTCCATGGCGGCCTCAGCAGGCCTTGGCCGATGTCAGCCATGCCTGGCACATCCCCAGGAGGTGTTCTGGGTGGTGACAAGGAACACTAATGCTCGTGAAGGTCAGCGATGCATCCTCCCGCTATGGCCCTAGTTCTGTCCTGCACAGCAGCCAGTCCTGCCCAAGGCCACACGCCATCCACTCAGGAGGGGGCTGTGGAAGCCCCGAGCCTTGCCGATCAAGGCTGGAGGAACATATGAGCACACGCAGGCCCCGGCCATGGTCAGAGAGGGAACCTGCTCCCAGGCACACTTGGCCCGGCACCCATCCCCAGAGCAACCCCCTGACCAGGCACCAAACCCCCACGGAGGTCCCACCCCCGGGGCAACACAGGGGGGCCGTTCCCAGCAAGCCCTCGGTCACCCTTGTGCCCCTCCCCCAACCTGGGGCCAAGTTCTCCACCGAGGCAGGCCGGGCCTCCCCTCTGCCTGCGTGACCTGCCTTCCTGTGGCCACTGTCCGTCTTCCTGACTGTGCACAGGGGTGATGTTTCTCCCTACAGCCTGCACACTTTCACAGCAGGGAGGTGGGCGCCCGGGGGCCTGTGCTGGCTGCTCCTGTGGGACCCAGTGCCTAGGACAGAGCCTGGCATCTGAATGCATGAATGAACGGGTGAGCAAGTGGGGTCTGCTCTCAGCCAACACTAATAGAATGGACGAGCTGCCCAAGGACAAAACGCAGAGGCCTGCTTGGAGGGGCACTGCCTTCTGCTGAAGCCGGGCCAGGGAGAAGGTGTCCTCTGCTCCTGGAGGGGGACCTGCTGGTGGCCCAGAAGCCCTGGTGGTGCCTGGAACAGCAGCATTTCTTTGAATGGATCCCATTTGCCATTTCACCCTCCGAAAGGCCAAAATTTAAGAATAGTGTGAGTGGGTGTGTGTGCTTTTAAAAACGATCACAGTTACGTATTTCTTCTGTTAAAGAAGTACTACATCTATTAAAAAATTGTAGAGCACAGATTATGGTAAGGCAGACAAACCACCATAATCCCACCACCAGGAAGGAGCCTTGGCTGTTTCCTCACTGGTGTCCGGCATTTCCCTGGGCTGACACGTACCCACGTTCTTTCATACATACATGCATCCTCTTTTAGTACAACTACAAATGTAATATTCTTGTTAAGGAAATAAGCAAAAAAGCAAGTCCCTCCTGGTTTCCCTGTTCCCCACTGCCTCCCCATGTGTCACCTGCTCCCCTGGTGGCAGGGCCGTGGCTGTACCAGACCGTGGATTGGTCGGCTGTGCCAGGGCTGTCCTCTCACGGGAGCTTCTAGTCAAGGTTTACATTAGTGATTTCACCTCCCCTACGCTCTTAGATCTTGCTTTTATTATTTGACCTAATTCCACACCATTTTATGTCATTTAACTCTGTTTTGCAAGCATTTATGTTACTGATGCCAAATGAACCTCAGAAATGGATTAAGACACATCTAATAAATAAAACTGCAATAGGTCACAAAAGAGCAAGTTGAAAAGATCAAATCATTTTGCTGTATGACTGTTTTCTTTAAAAAGCCCTAATGTTTCTTATGCAACATAAATACACAACTAATTACAAAGTTTCTTTAAAGTTCTTGAACTTTCTTTGGCGCAATTATGGGAAAAGAAAATGTGTTTTTTTTTTGTTCAAAAAAATTGCCCCATGAATTAATATCTCAAGCATTACCCTGGGGACAATAATCAGGTAAAATTAAATTTCAAGATTCCATAAATTTGAATGGATTTTTCTCAAACACTAATGGTGGTGATGCATATAATCAATTTTTTCTGAAGGACAATATGGTATTATTTAATGAAAGCATTATAAATGCCCATGCCTTATGATTCAATAATTCTATTTTTAAGAATTTATGCTATGGAAATACTAGACAAGTGCAGAAATGATAGAATGTTCACCATATTATTTGTAACCTGGAAAAATTAGAGATAACCCATACATCAGTCACAAAGGGCCAGATGGATTATGATTTCCCCGTAACAGTGAATTCAGTTATTTACACCGATGATGTAATTTACAATATGGACAGGTGTGTGTGGTTTATTGAGAAACCCGGCACCTTGGTGGTTCATATGGGCAGTGCGATCGCCCTGCACTGAACAACCCCGCCTCCGTGGTGGGGCACACACAGGGGGAGCTACGTCAGTGTTACGGTAACTTTCCACACTTTCTAGGGTTAGAGACATTTGTCTTTTCTTTCTGTACTTTCTAAGTTTTCTACCATGAATGTGTATTATGTGCTTTGAAACGAAGTGGTGACATTAAATAAATGCTGGCCATTGACTCAAACCCGTGGAACCGTTTTCATTCCCTCCTCCCTGTGGCCACAGGGGCCATGCTAACAAGGTCCTCCTCTAAGCAAGCGCCTGGCTCCTCTCCCCTCCGAGTGGGGGTCTCCTGCCTCCTCTGAGCGTCGCCGTGGGAGCAGGTGATTACCGGGCCTGCCTCTCATCCCGCAGCTGAGGCGGGTCTCCCTGGGCATGCGAGCTTGGACAGTTACCAGCACAGTCTCCACGCTGGGTCAATTAAAAGAGGAACACCTTATTTACAATTGTGTTTAAGACCAAGGAAACAGAGAGAAGCTTGAGAAAGGTACCAAACACATTAAACCACAGGAAAGCAAATGGGCAGATAAAATAGTGAGACTTCTTTGATTTGGAGAAGAGGTTGGTGGGAGTCCCCGGCAGGGTTGACCAGATGGCCCTGCTTCACCCGGGAGGTGGGCAGCCTGTCCAAGGTTACAGGGCTCCTGAGCGGTGAAGCCAGAGTTATGGCCCAGGTGTGAATCCAGACCCCGCACCAACCAGGGTGCCACATGGCCTCCAGGTGAGGGCTGCCTGTACCGAGGACCCTCTGAAAACAAGTTGCTCGTCGTAGGGGGCACGCTGGGGAAGCCAGAAAAAGGAGCGGAATGCGGTAACAGACACACCTGTCTGCTCCCGGGAGGCCAGCAGCGCACGCAGGCCGGGGAGCCAGGCCCCTGGGGGAACAAGCAGGGCCCTGCACCCGTGAGCTTGGGAGATGCCCACGGAAAGAACAGCCGCTCCTTGCGATACTGCCGCGGCCACGCGCGATTCCAGGGACTCACCACAGGGGGGCCACAGTGCCCTCCAGGCTGGGCTCCTGGTTTGAAACCTTCTTCAGGAAGGGGTTGAGGTTAGCCCTGGGGGGAAATAAAGTTGAGGGCCATTTAGGAACGTGATTATATAGACAATCTATGTATGGATGTGTTGATTAAAACCCTTGCTAACGTATAAATGAAATAAATTTCACACCAGTGAGAGAGACTGAGCTAATTGTTAGCTCTTGGAAAAACTAACAAAATACTACTTATTTCTGAATTAGCAGCACTGAAGACCTGTAATTATTATTACCTTTAAGTATGGAAATAAACCTTATAAAATATGGTAGAAATACAACATATGGGGGGGGATACGGGGAAGGCAGTATAACACAGAGAAGACTAGTGACTCTATAGCATCTCACTACGCGGATGGACAGTGACTGTAATGGGGTTGGTGGGGGGACTTGATAATGGGGGGAGTCTAGTAACCATAATATCGCTCATGTAATTGTACATTAATAATAGCAAAAAAAAAATTACTCAGTTTTGCTTATGTGTTTAAAACTCTAGAACGGGAATATCTTCAAAAATTTATTCATTATATAAGAATTCACTGGTGCCACCAAAAAAAAAAAATACAACATATGGGTGATCATATGTTGATGCTAAAATACAGTGTTTCTAAAGTCTGTCTTATCAAAGACTACGTCCCAATGCTCAGCACAGTGCCTGATATACAGCAGCCGCTCAGCAAGTATGCAAAAAAGGACACATTTACTAATAAAGCTTCCTGGCTGCCAGCATTCACCCACGCTTCCAGACACCCAACATGTGAACTGGGTATATACCGGCTATACATCTTATATATACAAAATATACCAAATACATGTCACGTCATACATAACAAACACAGTATCCATTCAACAAGTGTATCTGGACTGCCGACCACACACAGGGCATCGTGCTGGGCCTTAGGAATTCAGCTATAAACCAAACACAGCCCCTGTCCTCACGCAGCTTACAGTCGCGTGGGGAAATTCACCCTGAACAAACTGCACACTCACAGAGGGGGATGTGCACACAGGGGAAAGTGGCGGCAAGAGTGTTGGGTGGTGGTGGGGATCCAGTCTGCACCGAGGTGGTCAGGGCAAGCCTCTTGGAGGGGGTGACCCTCTGAAGGTGGACAGGGAGCGGCCAGGTGAAGCCCGTGGCAAATGGCATTCAGGCAGCCACGAGCCAGGGACCCTGAGTTTGGGAAGGACTGGGCATGCTCAAGGAAACCGGCGAAGAGCTCCTGAGGCCCAAATGCAGGGACCACGTGGGGAGGCAGGTGTGACTTCACTCTCCATGCAACATGAAGCTATGGATGGAGTCTAAGCATGCTGGTGACATGATCTAATTTTGCTATAACAATATTGACTGCCTCAGGCGGCTGTGTGGAGAATAACCGGGAAAGGGAGAAAAAGAGGTGGGTGTGAGCAGTGGTGGCAGGAAGAGCAGTGCTGGAGACCCTGGGGTGCTTGGCTGTGAGCACGGGCAGGTGCCAGTGGCCTCCTCTGCAGTGAGTTTTCAGGGCCACGGATAGTGAGACAAAGAGGCTTCCCCTGGGTACTGTGTGCCTCCCTCAGCCAGGCCCCTGTCAGCCCACTGGGGCCGAGGCGGTCTGTGCAAAAGTGCTAAACCTTCCCCCAGGCGTCAGAGCCCGGACACAACTGCAGGCGTGTCCCACGCCAAGGGAGCCCCTGGGAGCGAGGCGCACAGAGGCTGCTTTCCAGTCATCCCAGTTTCCAGATGCCCAAGTGTCCCAGGTCAGTCCTGGGCCCCTCCTCAGCTGCAGCAGCAGAGCTGAAGCCTGACCCGGGCCTGGCGGGCCAGAGCCTGTCAGTCTCTCCTTGCAGGGAGTGGCGCCGCAGTGAATGCAGCTTGAATCTGTCTCCACTGCAGGCAGAGTAGTAATTCACTTGTGAAGTGGTGTTTTATGACAACTTAGAAGCTGTGACCTGGGTGTACAACTTCTAGAACCACAAAAAGGAGTTCAGCAGAGTAGCATGCAAGAGGAAAATTTTTAAAGAAAAGGAGTGGGAATGAAAGCCAAGGGTTCAGAATAAAATCTGGGCTGCCTACAAGGCCCCAGCAGAGCCTCACCTCGCCCACGTCTTGGGCCTCACCCCTGGCCCTCTCACCTCAACCTTGGACTCTGGCCAGAGCATAGTAGATGCAAAAGGCGAGCACACGTGTGCTGGGGCTCTGTCAAGGTGCAGTTGCAGGAAGAGAACGGGGCAGAGCCCAATACAGACAGACACAGGAGAGTGGAATCGGCCAAGTGTACGGCTATGCTTACTACCGAGTCATCCTGAGAAAGAGACAGGCTGCCGGCCCAGCAGGGCAACTTTCCGACATGTTCTCAGTAATCGCAGTGAACAGTGATTTGGCAAATCCAGGGCTGGCACGTCCAAGCCCGCTGCACATGAATGGACCTGCCTGTCTGAACTGCCTGGGGTGAGGTGTTACGTTTGCTGTCCTGCTTTAGCGCAGGCAGGAGCTAAGACACAGGCAGGCGGTTTGCCCCGGCTTCCCATGGACAAAGGCAGCTCTCCAGGCACCACCTTCCCGCACTGCCAAGTGGCTCTGCTCCTCGTCGGCCCAGTTCTGCTGAGAAGGGACAGTGAGGTATACACAGCATGGGGAACAAGAGAGGGACAAGCCGCTAGCTTCCTTATCCCACGACAACCCGCCTGGGGGTGCTGTTCCCACCTTACACGAGGGGCTCCAGTTCGGGGCTGGGCAGCAGTGTCAGGGCTCAAACGGCTCCGTCAGCCCGGCGCGCGGGCTTGTCCCCCAGGGCATGCCATGTCTGCACGGGGGTGGGTCCTTTGCAGGATGCCCCCACGGCAGGCGTGACAGTGGACTGCAGGGCGGCTCCCAGCTGCTGACTCCCACCTTCCCCTGGAGCCGGAAAGCCTGGTGGCTCTTCTGCATTCTGTCAGAAAGGCCAGACAGTGAACTGGGAGGGGGACAGGCCCCACTGCCTGTGGGTCACACAAGCTCTGAGTTCACTGATGGGGGGGAGGTGGCCCGTGCCCCCCACCCCTGCACCCCCTGAAGCTGCACCCTCTGTAGGGCCAACGCTAAGTGAGCGACAGGGCCATCCCTGGGCCGAGGGGCTCGGTTCCCGCTTCGGCCAACGGCTGCAGTTTAACGGAGCCCCAGGTGCTCTGCGTGCTCAGAACAGACTGCCGAGCTGTTCCCGGCACACCCCTTTCTAGGGGCAGTCTGTCTGAGGAGCCTGTGGCCGGCTCCCCGTGGCGGCCCGAGGGGGGGCGTCCCGCCGACACACAGCGGCCCCGTGCACATGTGTGTGCATGAGTGAGACCGGGACTTCTCGCTATTAAATGCTCTATCCTTGGAGGTGACAAGGCAGAGAGCATGCGGTCCTGGCATTTCCAGTTTTCATTTTATTTTGTAAATCGCCCCTTTGACCTGACCTTTTATAATTACATGTGAGTCATGTTTCCAGAACTGTGCTCTGCTGATACAGTGGACTTGAAATAAATAATTCACACAAGGGAAGGGACACTGCCTTAGGGCTCAGCATAAGGGACGTGTGTCCAAGTGGATGGCCAAGGTGCTGCTTGAAGCAAGGGTGTTACGAGGGGGCTTCGGTGGCTCAGGATTTAATCACGTGTGGAATCAGACCCCGACCCTGGGTCCCAAGGCCGAGCTGGACCAGCTGGGAGCCTGTCAGGTTCCCCCTGCGTGGAGGGCAGACAACTCTGGGGCATGGACCTGGGGCTGTCCCCACATGGGATGCCGCCCCTCTTTTCCTAAACGTCCCATGGACAGTGAGGACAGGCTGGGGGCAGCCTGGAGGATGCGTCCCCCACTCTCGCTCTGAGCAGTTCTGTGCTCAGTCTGGCACCACGGCCTCACTGTCCCAGGCTTTCAGCAAACAATCTCAGCGTCACATGTGGGGCTCAGCATGGTCTTAGAAGGAAGGGACTAGTGTCACCTCTGTTTTACAAAAGAGGATTTGAGCACAGCTCTGGGCTCAGATGGCCCAGGACTGAGTCCTGGCTCCATCTCCTGCAGGTTGTATGGACTTGGGCAACGTATCTGACCTCTCCGTGACTTGGTTGCCCCTCTGTGTATGTGGGTGGTGAGAGCAGCACCCTCTGGCTCAGGTTTGGGTGATGACGCCAGATGAGGTGCATACAGTGATCAGAACGGTTCCCCACCCTGTGGGGGTACCTGGAAAAGTTAGAGATCATTTTAAATTATGGAATTGCTGCTCAGAGAGGTGGAGTAACAGACCCCAGTTCACACAGCCAAGCTGTGTGATAAAGGGAGAGAAAGGCTGCGTACAAATGGAGTGCGTTCTGGAGATGGGGCATGGACGGCAGCGATTAAGATGAACTGAGGTCGTACGGGGGCCTGTCCTGTGGGATCAGTGTCTGCAGCACGCATCCTGCTCTCCCGCCTCCACCCCCCGGTGAGGGAGCCGTGAGGTGGTGGCGCCCACGAGCCACGAAAAGAAGCCTCAGAATGAAACCTACTGGCTCCTTGATCTTAGACTTCCAGCCTCCAAACCATGAACAGTAAATTTCGGTGTTGAAAGCACCAGTTTATGGTGTTTTGACACAGCGCCTGAGCAGCCTCAGACAGGAAGGACTCCATTTGAAAAGTGAAAAGCAAAAAAAACCCTACAGTGTATCCATTTTATAAATTTATATATTTTTGCATTGAGTTTTCTTAAAGACAAGTGCACCCGAATCCACGTTTTCACGTCTATTCGTTTATGTTTATTTACATCTAAAAGTGACATTTGACTTGCACCCCAAGCCCTAAAGCTGGCATGTGGCTGTGATGTATGTTCAGTCTCTTCGAGGTCAGGGACACACCGGGAGGTGGCGGCCTCACTGAGGTCCCATAATCGCCCCTCCCCAGCGGACAAACTGGGTGCCGTGGCAGAGCAGCCGTGGGCGGGGCTGTGCACAGAGTACT
The DNA here is from genome assembly GCA_029783875.1 of Phataginus tricuspis. Lineage (NCBI taxonomy): Eukaryota > Metazoa > Chordata > Mammalia > Pholidota > Manidae > Phataginus > Phataginus tricuspis. The sequence goes on along the minus strand of JAQQAC010020895.1, from coordinate 45,006,768 downwards.
TCTGAAACCCGCCAACAAGCACGGCCACAGGAGGGGCTCCCCTCCTGCCCGACGGCCCCCGTGGGGGCCCCCCGCCTGCTGGACCCGCCCAGGGGACAGCCCTTCCTGCTGCCCTTGCTGGCGCTCAGCCCCGCTCCCCCAGCTCCCGTCAACCGTCCTCCCATGCAGTTGGGACCTGGGGCTCGGTAACCACTTCACTACTGATCTGGGACGGGTGCTTCTGGGGCACAAGGGGAGACTGAGGCAGGACGGCAGAACTGTTCAAGGCGTGGGCTCTGGGGTCACCAGGACTCAGCCTTGAGCCTCCCCTCCCCACCCTGGCGGGCTGTGGTGAAAGGGTGGATGACAGTGTCTGTGACGGGGCTGAGCCCTCACCAGGACTCCCTCTCGGCCGGGGCAGCCAGGCTCCTGCGAGGCCTCCTCCTGCCGGGGGACGTTGGCCCGCCAAGCTCGGCGTCACCAAGAACCCCGCTGAGCGCGATGCCGGCTGCGCCGCTCCCCTGCACCCTCACAGCCCGGAGCTGGGCCTGCCCGCCCTCGGCATCCTGCCCAGCTACTCTTGGTCGTCCCGCCCACTGGCCCCACGCCTGCCGCTGGCTAGACAGCCTCTGTCTCTGCGTTCAGACTTGAGTTCCATCTCGTCCCTACCGTGAGTCTCTGGTACAGTCTTCCTGCCTTCTGAACATGCATCAGAATCATTTTTTCTTTAACTCCTTCAACTACGTAGGGCGCGGCGTGTTGGTGCCATCACAGTGCCAGTGGAGGACACGGGGGAGCAGAGGACGGCAGGCCCCACAGACAAGGGCCAGTGGGGCGGCGCGTCCAGAGAGACTTGCGAACGGCACGGCAGCATTGGGCCGCCTGCCAGGCCTCGGTCCGGAGCTGCCACCGCCCTCCGTGACGACGAGGGCTCAGGCCACGAGTGGGGAAAAGCCTGGAGCGCCCCGGAAACCACCGGTGGCAGGCTCTTCCCACCAGCCCCTTGCCGAGCTGCCTGCTTCTTCTCAGGTGTCCCTCTGATCCCGCAGGGCCTTCCCTCCTGCCACAGGACCTCCACCTATCCGGTGGCCCGGGGCATTTCCCACTCTCGACAGCACGCAAGGGGCCAGGAGAGTGGGCTGCAAACATGGCCCAGGGCGGGAGGCAGCTCACGACTGAACACCTCACGGAGCTGACTTGGGCTTCACGGCACGACCCGCAAGCCACATGCAGCAAACCCTGGGGCAATGCAAAGGCAGACGGCGGGTCCCCTGGCAGCGGCTGGGCCCAGCACCCAGCGCAGATGGCCTCTCCTCCACCAACCTCGGAGCTGCGACCTGCAGGATCAGGGAGCTGCTGAGACAGACCGACGGCACAGCCCTAACTCTGTCCCTCGTCACGCATTAATCACCATCTCACGTTTTATGAATCTTCGTTGAGTTTTCTGGGTGATGAAAGCAGATTTTCTATCAGTAGGGAAAACATGTATGTATTTAAGGCTCTCCTACAATCCTCTGCGGCCTCATGGATCCACCCTGGATCCACCCCCCTGGAAGCATCCCTCCGCCCCTCCCTGTGGGGCGTGGCTGGGACTCCCCTCCAGAGCCCGATTTTCTTCCTTCTCAGGGAGGTGGCAGCAGTCTCTCCTTGTGTCACATGGGCTGGCACTTGTGTAAACTCGCTGACAGCCCCCAGACAGTGTGCCTCTGTGCTGGCCCAGTGGCTGCCGGGGCTGGGTGGCTGGAGTGCCCGCATACACCCCAGCTCAGAGTTTGCTTGTCTGCTGAGTTAAAGCGCACGTCCACACTCCCTCTGGAGGAGGCCCAAGCAACCCGGAGGACAGTCGGGCCACGTGGGCCATGGTGAACTTGACCACAGACACACACATGAAATCATTATTTGTGCCCTGTGAATGGTTGGCTTTGCATCTCTCCGTGCAGGAAGGCTGGCCCGGCTGAACTGTTTAGATGTCACCAAGACCAAGAAAAGCTAACTGTTTTGAAAAGCAGAAGCCCAACTAGAGAGAGATCTTGTTATTATTTTCTCTGGGATTTTCTATCAAAATCTACCACTAAACATCAAAAGCTGTGCGGTTTCACTGGACAGCCAGATCTCCCATCAGCTCTCCCCAGTGAACTCACTATCCACGAGATAAAGCGATGGAAGCTCCTAGGAAGAAGTAACTACTTCCAAACCGAACAGGCGGCAGTTACAGCAAAACAGAACTGCGTCCGGGTTCGGCCTCTGACAAAACGGCGCCAGGATGATGGAGGTGGGCATCTTCATGGCCAGACACCAGACCCTGCTCTGCACACAATGCTGTTCTCAATATAAAAAAGGACATAAAATAGTTGGCCAGCTGACCTGAAGTCCACCAGAAATGTGAGAGTTCCTGAGAAGCTCCTGTCTTCACCTCCACGTTAAGAATAAAAATCGCCACAGGAGACAGAGATGGATCTTTAAGGAAAACAAGTTCTTTCCCTTTCGAGCCCTGCAGGGCGACGGCCCGTTAGTGGACCGGCACCACCTTGATGCATCCCCGACTTCCATAGGTCAAGTTAAACTCCAGTTATAATCGAGATGACCTATTGCCCGACACCTTCACCTTGTCTTTGAAGAGGTCATGTGTTTAAGTTAATATCATAAATGATTTCATTTCAGGTTGGGAACGGTAAGCATGGAATAGTGAGCAAGCACACAAAGGGAACCTAACAGAGCCCGAGAAATCAATGAATTCAGCGGCACTTGCCCGGCCGGACATGCCCCCCACCGCAGAGGGCAGCTGTGCAGAGCACGCTGGGAAGCCTAGCATGAACCGCGGGCATCTGGTGGCCCAGGCCACACCTGCAGGGATTCTCACAGGTGCGGCAGGGCAGGTACCCACGTTATAACTTCACACCCCTCCAACCCTCGATCCATTGCTTTGTGTGAGCCTCGGGACGGCTGCAGAGCGCCCCCATCCTGGGCCGCTTCTCTCACCGTCATCCATTCCACCAGCCGTAACAGCGGCTGACATTCCGTGAGTGCTCTTAGCTGTCACGTGTTCCCCATGAGTATTTCACTTCAGTCCCAGGACTACCCCACAGGGTGTTTATTGTCATTATCATCCTGTCTGCTGGTAGCCGGATTGGAAAAGTCCCCCACTACGCACTATGCCAAGCCCATGGCCTCCCTAAGATCCTTGGGAGGTTTCAGGGAGGCCACTTTCAGGGCCTCCTTGCCTCTAATTCACAGGGTACCTCTTCTCGAATGTCAGAGCAAAACCCTACCCTGGCCCAGTCGTAAAGCACTGAGCTCAAGGTGTGGGCAGAGAGGGAAGGTGGGAAAGGTCTGCACACACCTTGACTTGAACACGGGGCATCTCTGCCCTTCACCGAGTCCTCCACCAACAGCTCAGGAGCGGCCAGAGCCTCGCGGGCCTCCAGACAAACCCCATCAGCCCTGATGCCCGTCGCTCTCTCCTGTGTCCTACTTGCCACCACTGCCTGTCTTCCAGACATCCGCCCACAGGTCAAAACACTGACTCTTTTGCAGATCCTGGCAGCTTTCCTTTGCGTCTAACAGCAGACCCGCCTGCCATATTCAAACCTCAGGGCGCTCTATAGGGCCCAGGCCTCCTGCTCACCAGACACACGCTCCTTAGAGCCACACCCCAAATCTCATTTCCAGAGAGTTGTGAGGAATAAATACTGAGCACCACGCTGGGCCCTGGGAGATTAGGGGCAGGGTCTGGTCGAGGCCGGGCCTTCCCAGATTTACACCTTACACATGGAGATGCTATTCTTTTCCCATATATTTGGCTGTCCTGCAACTTTCCTACTGGCCTCAAGCCTCTGACGCCACCCTCTCATCTTTATCCAACCATCCATCCACCTACCCATCCAGCCAGCCCCCCACCCCCGACTCATGCCCACGTCCACCCGCCCATCCACCGACCCCCTACCCATCCATCTACCCAATCATCTAGCCACCCACCCTGCACCCATCCACATGTCCATCCACCCACCCATCTCTGCTCACTGCCTTTGTCCAGAGGGCTATGAGCTCCACGACAGCAGGGACCTTGTCTGACCTCACCCTCACCCTCACCTATGTCTCCCATCCATTCATCATTCATTTGTCATCCCTCCAGCCATCTATCCATCCACGCACCCATTCCTGTGCTCACCATCTCTCTCCAGGTTCCATGGAAGGGACTTCGAGGCCATCAGGGATTGCCATAAATGCCACCTCCAACCTGGGTTCCTCCTGTAACTGTGGCCTCTTGAGAACTCTGGGCTCACTAAGTACATACCCGCCACCACCTGTGTCCCATCATCTGACTCCTAGTCCACTTTCCATGAAGCCAGGCGCACCCCCTCAAGCCAGGGAGCAGTGAGCTGTCTTCTGGGGCTTTGGAATCTTGTCACTGTCATGCTAGCCTGAGGCCAGGCCGCCACACGCCAGCTTTCCGAGCGAAGCCTCCCTGGTGGTTGGTATGCGGACCATATGTCTTGAAGACCCTACTTAAATGTTAGCTAATAAGACACCACACAGGAGGATGAGGTGGGGGAAAAGCAAACACTATGGCTGCCGGGAGGGAGGAGGGGAAGCTGGCCCTCAAAGGACGGAGCAGGGCTGCTGAGGGAAACGTTCCAGACTCTCTTCCTAGGCCCTGTGTGTGGCGAGCTGAACCATGAGACGCCACTGCTCACCAGGCGGTCAGAGTGGCTAAGTGTGCAGGAACAATGTTCTCCCTGTCACCAGGCTGGCCCGTGGGCCTGAGCATCGGGCCGGTGTGGGACTGTGTCCGCGGTGAGCGGAGGACGGCATGTGCGGCGTAGACGGCATGCCAGCCATCCCACCGGCAGCGGGTGCTGACAAGGGCTGGAAAGCCACCCCTTCTGCAGGTCACCAGTTTTCCTATGCCCAGCAGCACTGAGAAATTACAGAAGGATAAATTAGAGAATAAATCTTATGAAGCATGTGTAATTTGATCCAGAATATATCTGAATGGAGAGCTTCAGATGAAGCCACTTAAAGACTCCATGGAGAGAGGCTGGACTTAGAAACCGGGGTGGGGGGACAGGAGATCAAGGAGGGGCTGGTCTAAGCGAGACTCTGAGCTAAGGGCCAGAAAGTGAGTCGTCCAGACAGACACAAGGGAACCAAGTCTAAGCGAAGAGAAATCACCCTCAGCTCAGACAGGGAAAACACAAAGCTGACTACAGTTAGCATCTGTTGGTGCTCGGCCTGAAGACGCGATTTTATGTCGCTCCATGCATGCAGTTTAGGAGAATAGAGGCAGCACAGGGAATGGTGGGGAATTCGGTGCACCGGAGAGACAGGCAGGGAATCATGCTCTCGGGAGGCTGCTGTGGCTTCCCGTCTCCTGGGTTTTACAATCATAATTTGTGATTGGTTTCTCCTCATGAAAGTATATTGAACATCTCCTGGCACAAGGAAACCTAGATCTCAACAAAGCAGATTCGGTGAGCTGCTATTTATTTTGTAGTTTTCCTTATAGTGTCACAGATGCTTCATGCTGAGAGAGAACAAAGCCCATATTTTATAAGGTGCAGACACCTGTTAGGACATGAGGAAAGTAAGAGGAGGGAAAAGGAAGAGGTGAACACAGATGCGTCCATGCATGGCCACGAGGGGGGCTCTGGGCTCCTGCGGGAGCTGAAACATCAGGCAGAAGGAACTAAGCTTGGGGGCAAGCCTGCCACGCGGGTAGCAGTTCTCAGCGGTGCCTGCGGAGTCCCACTATGACGCCTGGTCTCACAGGTGCTATCTGGGGAGGTCAGGGTGGGACTAAGCCCCCAGATGGCCACATCAGCCTGGGGGAGGGGGTACGGTGGGGTGGCAAGAGGAAGACCACTGTGGCCTTGCAACTGTCCTGTGACTTGACTGTGATGTGGCTGCATGAATCTCCAAGCGTGATGGATGGCAGGGAACCGGGCCAATTCCTGGTTGTGATTCTGCATGACAGCCATGGAGGATGTAACCACCGGGGGAGGCCGGGTGAGGGGCGCACAGGACCTCTCTGTAACATCCTTGCAACTTTCTATAATTACTTTAAAATAGAAAGTTAAAAAAAAAAGTACTAGAAGAAAAACAAAAAACCAAAAAGCACAAGCAAATAAGCCCCAGGCTGGGGCACCCACTGGATCTCTATCCTGGCTGTTCCAGGAGCCTGTAATACAGAGTCAGGTGGTCTCCACACCTGGAGGCTGGAGGCAGGACCCTGGTCGGGCTGAAACTGGAGAGCCCTCGAAACCAGCCCTCCAGGTGCTGCAGGGAGCACGCACGGAGGTCAGCAGCTGGCTGAGGTGCCGCTGCAATCCTGTCCCTGGTCCTGGGCTAACGTCCCCTCCACAGGAGCCTGGGCCACAGCCTCCAGCGTGCCCTGATGGCGTTCAGACAGCCGGAGCCCCACACCATCAGGGACCAAGTGTCTCGGCTGTCTCAGCGGGTATGGGTGGGCCCTGGGAGGAGTGGGGGAGGTGGAGGGTGGGAGCAGGGGGTGACACATCTCCTGCCTTTGAGCCTGGGCTGCGGCAAGGGCTGGAAACCACAGGGAAAGAGGCAAAGGGTCCCAGGGGGTGGACATGTGGCTGCGTCCAGGTGGCCCTGAGATGAGCTTGAGCCGACAGGGCCCCGGCACCGCCTCACGGCTGGATGGAGACGGAGATGCCATTTTAGTTGGTAAATGAGGAAACGAATTATTCAAGCAAAGATCCTAGCTTGAAAAACCACACTAAACGGTTTATTAATGTAATGACGGCCCAGCAGTTCTCTTAACATTTTTTTTCTCTTATTTTAATGGCTTGAGCCAAGGTGTCCTAGATTAAACAGGAATCTGCCTTTTGCCTTTTCCCTCTGGCTTTGATTTCTGCACATCCCACTTCAAGGTTTCCAGGGGCCTTTCTCAGACGAGTCGTGACTCGGGGTCTCGAGAGGACAATGCGGGCCGAGGTGCGACACCAGGAGCATGCGGGGCCGGGCGAGGGGCAGGTGGGCTCTTTCTATGGGAGGCAGATGGGAAGACATTCGCCAGGGTGACACCAGGTGACTCCCTCACGCAGCACGCAGGGGTGCAGGAGGCGTTTGCTGAGCGAATGACTGAACTTCACTTTCTACCCCTTTCTGCCCAGTCATTTCAAATGGCCACCAGGGAGTTCCCAGACCCGGCCACAGAATCAGGGCGAGTAGGTTCTGGCGGACACTGACTTGGGCTCTGGAGGAGGCACGGGACCTCAGGGAATCTACAATTGCAGTGTGAACTCATTTCCGGGGAGGTGTGAAGCTCGGTGTGAGGACGGAGGTGTTAAGGCCCCGCTAAGGGCAATGTCAGATGAGGAGCTTTGGGACCATGGGCGGGTGCCTCAGGGCGTGGGCTGGGGCGTCTTGGGCATATGGGGACTGACACTGACCCCCACCCTTCAGGGCCCATCCTGCCTGCACGTCCTGTGTGGCACTGGACCGGCATCAACGTCACGGCCTTCCCTGTCATCGTCCACCAGGCCCTCCGGTGCTTTCCTTCGGCCGAGCACCCTGGAGCACAACAGCTGGCATGGGCATGCGCTGGGCAAACCCTCCAAGTTCCAAACCGGGCATGGCCTCAGTGTGCCAGTTTGCTAGGAGAGCAGGATGCATGCAGCATGACACTGAGCTGTGACTGCAGCCAGCGGCTGGGCTGGGGACAGTGCCTATGTCCTCCAGGGTCTGGGCTGAATTCCGCTTCAGGGTGTAGTTCTGCGGGATGCCCAGGGGCTGAGGCCACCACCCTGGGTGTCAGGAGGTCTGCCCAAGCCCAGGGAGAGGCAGACAGCGGGGATGAGACAGACCTTATATCCCCTGGCTGTGCGTCCCCCTGGTGGGGTCACCCGAGGCACCCTGTGACCCTCACCCTCTGCTTCCATCTGTCCAACAGGGGAAGCAGAGAATCATCTAAAGATCTGAGACCATCTCGTGGAGAAGCTCAGAGGGGCTCAGCCCACTTGCCTAAGATGAGGACGGGGACTCGGGGACACTGGATGCTCAGCAGCCAGAGGGGGACCGTCAGCAGTTCCCAATTCCTCCCCGTGGCCCCGGCCACCTCTGGCCGTGGCTGGAGAACTGTGCTGCCTGCAGTGATCACTGTTGACAGGCCTCCCTGTAATTGGAAGAGAAACCTTCCAAGCTCTCAAATTCATCTTTAACTTAAAAGGAAGTATCGGTAATTAAAGCCAATCGCATGCGCCAGAGCAGCATGTGTGGGGGACAGATAAGGGTCTGCTAACCATCTTTGGCTAACGATCATTATTTTTGGGGGGATTTACTCCCTAGGCCCTGGAGTCCAAGCTCTGAATTATTTTTTTAATTTCATTCTTGGCAGGGTGAGTCCGAGAGCATCCTGTCTCCAGCCCCACCCTCCCAGCAGGTGCTCTGAGGGACTCTGGCTAGAGGTCAGAGCCTCCATCAGATGGGTGGCCGGCAGCCAGAAAGCTCGCCTTCCAGGGCCACTGGTGTCTCTGGGCACGAGCTGAGCCAGCGCCCCAACAGTCCCTCGCTCCTGTTTATCATGTAGCTGGATGCAGGGCACAGGCCTCCAGATCTGCAGAGAAGCCTGCAGACTCCAGTGGGTCAGAGCAGAGGCGCCCTGAAGAGAGAGCCCAGCATGTTTTCAAGACGCCTCGGCTCAGAAGTGCATGCCAGAGTTCACACATTATTTATCGAGTCCACTGGGCACAGTGTGCTGCTTTAGAGGAGGCTGGAGAGACGCGGAAAGTCCAGGTTGCCTGCAGGGAGGCCAGAGGCGCAGGCCCACCATCCATGCCCTTCTTCCCCGCACATCTGTGGCTGGAAGCCCCTGACAGGGTCTGTGATGCACAGGTGAGGCCCCGCCCAGCCTCCGCCAGCCTGCTCCCTCCCCAGCTGTGTCTGTGCATCTCAGCCTCGAGCGCCTCAGGGTGACGGCCAGAGCTAGCGCACCAGGAGCCGGGCAGCCTGCCGCGAAGACCGGCCTGGTGGGGTGCAGGGTGGGCTCACGGTCCATGGGGCGGGTGGCCCTGCTGCCCATGGATGGTGTCCAGAAGACAAACCAGGCTCCTGGCAGCAGTGCTTACTCACGATGGATGAATGAATGAATGAGCTACTGACCCCAAAACCCCGGGGGAAGCGGGACACTGGCGACCTCCCAGTGCTGTGACGGAGGACGGATGGTGGGAGGAAGGTGTCCGGCTTGGCATGCACGGGGCAGGGCGTGACGCACATGAGGATGGTGCAGCCTCTCTACGGACAGCATGGGCCCTGCGGATATCTGCAACCAGAAGACTGCTCGGGGGTCCCAGCTTGGCCAGTGGCTCCCCCAGGTGAGGGACCAATTCCAAACCCCTCCTCTGCTCACGGCTCTGGCGGTCAAGGGCTGGTTCTTGCGCTCACCTCCAGACTGTCATGTCGCCCCCGCCCCCACCCAGTCCTCTCCTCTCCACGTCACCAGGCGTCCATGTCAGCGCTGGCCACACTGTGTGACCCTTCCTTCCTCCAGCTCCTTACTGCCTCAGGCCTGATGACCTGTCTCTCCCCTGACCTTCCTGAGCGTTCAGCCCAGGTGCCCACCAGCATCCATCCAGTGTGGTCTGAAGTATTTATATGGGTCTATGTGGGCCCCCAAGGACCCATCAGAATTCCTGAGGCACGTCCGGGTCAGTCACACCCCACTGTTTTTCTACCTCTTCCCTCCCCTGGAGGGACACCGGTGTGGGCACATCCTCTTGAATGGAGTCTGAGAGCCAGGGAGGAAGGACAGACCAGGTAAACGGCATTGTCTGTGCACAGCTGGGTGGGTGGCGGGCTCTCTCCCTCTGCACCCCAGGGAGATGGCAGCGGGGGCACCCCAGCCCCAACACATGTCAAGGGCAGTGAAAGAGCTGATGTTCCAGGGCAGAAGGGATGGAGCAGAGAAGGGCCCCTGCGACAGGGCAGAGGCCAGGCCAGCTGTTCACTGCTGAATGCCTGGTGCCCAACAACCGGCTGCCTGAGGGGGCAAGGAGGGAGGTGGTGGGGGAGGCTGGCCACTCATGGACACACTCCTGGGGTCCTGAGAAGGATCCCGAATCCAGAGCCCAGGTGTATCTTGAATTTGAGCTAAAACAGGAGGTTCAAGTGATAAACTGTGAGCCCTGCCCCTGCCCGGGATGGGCTCTGCTGCTCAGAGGAGTGGACAGGAGTCCCAAGTGGTGACTGTAGAGGGACACGGGGGCTTCCTTTGGATATCAGGTGTCAATTACGTAAGTGCCTTTTCTTACCTTAGAGATAAATGTGTCTCTCTTTTTAAAATTCCCTCCCGCAAATGATAATTTCTGACATGGATGCTGGCATGACGGGAGATGTAAGGGAGGCTGACACCTCAGTGCCGGCCTTCCCTCCACCCCCTCCAGGTCGCCACAGCCCAGTGGAGGGCAGGGGGCCGCCGGAGGCACCGGCACAGGGTGGGGTTTTCTGGCACAGACTGATTCCTGGAGGTCTGCACACGGAGATGACACGCCCCCCCGGGATGGGCACTGTGCTCAGATTTAGGCGGAATTAGCTACCACAGTAACCCTCTCCAGCCGCTTCGGGAAGCCTCTGCACTGTTAGGCATCTCCTAGGACCTGCTAACCCTCTTCCCAAACAACAAAGTCCTTCCTGCTCTGACCCTTTTCCCCTGAAGTGTGTCCAGTTCTCACCTGCCGGGGCCCTTCTTGTCCCTCAGACGGCCCCTGCTGTGCGGTGGATGGCCGGCAGGTGGTGGCAGCGGGTGGCCACAGCACGGGGCGGGAGCACAGACGCTCTGGGGCCGTCGCTGGCCCCGTGCTGTGCCCTCTGAGCCCTTGGCCACCCTGTAAGGGGGAACAGAAGTCAAAACCACACGCTTGGGGCAGGTGCAGTCCAACCACAGTACCCACGCGGCCACAGTCTTCTTAAACCTGGTTTCCTATCCGGAAAGCGGGGGTAAGGACGTCCCAGCTAGCTGCTTCCAGGGGCGGCGCCACGCCGGAAAGACGGGCGCACGTCCACACACTCAGGGTCTGTTACAACAAACCAGTTTTTTGAAGCCTGGAGGCCATGAGCAACTGAACAGCATCTGCCTATACAGCCAAGGCTAATAAAAACCTCCGAAAAACAAACAAAATCCTTGTTTTTTTCCTCTTTAAAGTGATGTTGTTTTCACTGCTTTCAGATTTGTTTTCGTTGATCTGCTGATACTTGGTTCTCATGAGAAGTAGATGATTATTTCTGACCCTAACAGAGCCTCGTGTTTTTCACGCTTCCTGCACCCACACAACCTCTTCAGAACAAACTCTCGCAGGCTGCACCACGCACGCTGTGGACGCCCCACATACAAATCTGTCACAAAGATGCCAAACTGGTCCACTAAACGTCAGCAATTTCTGATGCCATGGAGGAGGAAGACGTTCTCATTAAATATTTGAATGTTGAGTGAATGTATTAATTAAATGCTCAGAGAAACACAAACTTGTTCAAAACAGCTCTTCCCTCCCCACCACTGAGAGGACAGGAGAGCGTCACACCTGGGGTTCAGTGCCTCTGGGGCTGCGGTACCTTCGGAAGACACCTGACACAGGCCCCAGGGGCTGCTGAACAGAGAAGCTGCCCTCTGGTCCTGCCCCCGGGGGTCCTGTCACGGGCATCCTCACCCTGCCAGTAAGATGCCTTAGCCTCAGAGCAATCAGGGGGCCCAGGAAGATGTCCTGCCCCAGGAATCAAAAGCTCTACGGTTCTGAGCCTAACAGCTTCTCTGCATTTGCAGAGAGTTGAGCTCAACTCATAGACTCATTATTTGTGTGGACCACCAGCCTGGTCTGCGGTGCGACCTCAGCCTCACACGCTGCACGCGTGTTGCAGGACCAGCGCTGGGGGCTGTG
>JAQQAC010020895.1:44964592-44994885 GCA_029783875.1 Phataginus tricuspis | reverse complement strand
TCTGCTGTCGGAGCCATGGTCACCCTCATTTCACAGAGAAGGAAATGCAGCCTCAGAAAGAATGAGCTGCTTGCCCCAGGACGCAGTGCGAGATGGTGGAGCCCGGATGTGAGCCACAGCCGTCTGGTTCCAGGTCCATGGCTCTTTACTCTCAGGACCGTGCTGGGTGGGGGTGGCATCTTACAGCAGGTGCTGCCAGGGTCAGGTTTCTCCAAAGAGGTGTCTCCAGGTCTCTCTCTGTGGTTCCTGCTTAGAGTCTAAATGTTTTTTTTCCATTTGCAAAAATACTTCATGCTCCATGACTTGCTGAAGCAGCTTTTACAGTTGATGGCTAGTCCCCAGGGCCGCGTGATGACGCGCTAGAACCTCCCTCAACTTCACCTACGATGCACTTTCAACTAATGAGGCTAATGTACAGAAAGACATTGCGGCCTTGGCTGGAGCCTCCACCAGTCTATCAGCTTCTCTTTATGTAGCTTAATTAACTGTGCAATTACGTTTTAGGTGTTCAATTTGTTCTTGAAATTGTTTCCATTATAATGGCATTTCTGAAAGTTTCGATGAAAGGTGAATTCTATGTGAGGATGACGCATGTGACGTAGGCACCTCCAATGTCCGTTCCAACGGGAGCCGAGTGCAAAGGGGCTCCCCGGCGGGTAGACCGAGGCAGCGGGGCGACGGAGCCAGCAGCCTCCCCGGGGAGGCTGGTACTGATGACACGTCTCGATGCTCCCCGTTGGCAGGTGCTGCGGGAGCTCGAGAGACACGACCCGTCTGATCATCACGTCGACTGAGGGAGGAGACTCAGCCCCACCCTGCAGAGGGGCGGCCAGCTCTCAGGAAGGCCGCAGTCTCCCCCGCCGCTGGCTGGTCCGGAGCGGGGCGGAGCCTGAGACTCGCCCCTGCCCTCCACAGCCCGCGCTCTTGCCTTGGTACTCCACTTCTGCGCCCCATTCAGCCTGATACGTTACGTCATTACTTTAAAGGAAAAGGCATATATCCCCATTTTAACTGATACCTTAAATTGTTTGTTGTGGTCCACCTTGGTCACTCAGGGTCATCCCATTGTCCTAAGTGGCTTCCAAGGGATGGCTTTAGGCTTCCTGGGCTGAGGAGAGCATGGGGCCCCATAGGCAGTGTCAAGACTGGCTCCTGACATGGGGCAATGTTTGGAGACATTTTTGGTTGTTATGATTGGATGGAGGGGTGCTTCTGGCATCTAGAGCCCAGGGTCGCTGCTGACACCCCAAGGGCACAGCACGGCCCCATGGAGAATCCTCCATTCCCAGGTGGGAGGTCAGGGAAGCCCCCCTAGGGCTCTTGCTCCCATTGTTGAGTTTTACATAGAACCTGAGGTCAGTCTTCTGTAGCAAGGGTCAAACCATCTGGGGAGGGAGACTCCTGGGCTGGGGGCAGCTTCGGACCCCTTCCATCCCGCTGGTACCTTCGGCCAGGCCACCATGTCTGGTTTTCAGGTGGGTATAGACTGACTCCATCACATCCCAGTGTCGGCCTTTCCAATGCCAGCCATCCAGGAAACACCTCATTCTGTGCACCTAGAATGTGCCAGACAGACTGACGTCTCTTCCTATCTTCAGCCCCAGTCTGTGGACATCAGATGGCTTCTCCTTTTGGAGGGAAGAGTGGCCGTGGCACATCAGAACCAGCAAAACCGTGAGGTCATTATGTAATTCCTCTGTGGAGGGGGGCCAAGCTCTGTGGTGAGTTAAATGCTGCATGTTCTGCTCTGAATATGTGTCCCCCACCCCCAAGTTCACAGGTTGAAACCCCAACCCAATTGGATGGTATTTGGAGGTGGGGTCTTTGGGAGGTGATAGGTCAACAGGGTAAAGCCCTCCTGATGGGATTAGCGTCCTTATAGGAAGAAACAAGAGAAAGCTGACTCTCTCTTCTTTCCGCCATGTGAGGACACAGCGAGAAGCCCGGGAGATGCCCTCACCAAGAAGCAAGTGTGCTGCCATCCTCAGCCTGTCAGCCTCTGAAATGGTGAGAAATACACGGCTGTTTAACGCCCATCTGTGGTATGTGTTCCACAGCGCGAGCCGACTGAGACGGCGCAAACCCCAGCGGTGACTTCCGCCCAGGACCCCCGTGCTCTGGAATCACGGGCACGGAGCACTGGAGTCCAGGCTCCCCTCCTCCTGCCTCTCCTGCTGCTTGGCGCATTGCTGGCTTTCAGCGAGGAGGGGCGAGCCCTTTGCTCATTCAGACAGCAAGCCTGCCAGAGGGGACAGGACCCCAATCGTGAAACTCTATACTGATCACCACAAATTAATGACCAGCCGCCAATAACCGGCAGAGTGCACCTTCCGATGTGTGGGAACTTGGAGCTTTGACAGGGAGCCTGTTTTAATAGCAGTTTATACACTTAATCTGTTTTTATTGCTAAATCAAACACCTATCTGTATTAGGCATCTTCAGAAAGTAGCACACACACTTCATCTCAAAGAGGGTTTTCATCTGTGGCAAATTAAGTAAAATATAAGACGAACAAATGTAAGCAGTATCAGCTATCTGAAATAAATGTTAAAGCCACCCTGTATTTCAGGGACTACATATCACTTCCAAAGGACCCTGTAGCCAGCGCAAGCCCAGCTCTTGGGGCCTTTGCGTTTGGACCTTGCTGTGCAGTGGCCACTCTGGGTCACTGTATCTCTGCCAGCTTGTGCAGACAGAGGGCAGCAGCGACAAGAGCCCTGTCTGACGGAGGCCGGCATTGGCGACTTACTACTCTGATCAACAGCATGACACTTTAGGCAAGTTAACCTGCCCAAAAAACTTCTTATTGCTGGGCTCATGCACAGATGGAAAGAAGAACTTGACAGTGCTGGGTGCTAGCTTTGCAATTAGCTGAAGTATCTCCATAGGCTAATGAACTTTCATCTGAGGCACGCTCCCTGCCAGCAGAGGAGACGGGCTGTTGTCCGAGGAGCCGCACGGTGCCAAACAGGGCCCCACAGCCGCCTTCCTGCCCTGAGGCCGGCAGGCCGCCCCGGAGGACCCGGGGCACCGCTGGAGGGGGTGGCCGGGCACTGTGGTCCGCCAGAGAGTTGCCTTCCTGCACCAAACCCCACCCGATGGCCTGCCTCCCATGGAAGCCCCAGTTCACAGCGCTGACCTCTGACACAGAAATGACACGGTGCCACTTGCAAATACTAACAGCGGTTGACTGGAAAACAGGAACAAAATGTTCAGTGTTCCTCGAACGCTTGGAAATGAGCACATTTAGCAGAAAACCTCCCCCAGACCCACAGACCTAATCGGTCCCCCTAAAACACCTCCTGCAGCTCGACACGTGGTGCACCCCGCCTTGTCGGGCACTTGGGGTCCTGTTGCCTGGTCCTCGCTGCCTCAGGGCTGGGCCCCTCGCAGCGGCCATACCCTCATGGAAATGCACCGAGCCGCTAGCCGTGGAGCCCATGCCTCTCCGGGAGCACCCTCCTCTCGGCAGTGGCCCAGAGGTCCCAGCCACACTCAAGGCTCCCACTCCTATCAGGGCCCTTGTGCACCCTGCTGTCCCCGACTGCCCACCCGCAAGTCCCCTGCCTTCCAAGTAGATGTATGTGATAGACAAGTGCCCAAGACCAGTGCAGGCTGCCCACTGTGTAAAAAAGTGCTCCTTCCAGGCAGACTAGGCAGCCTGTGCATGGATGCAGGGAAGTCACCCCTTTCACAGAACTGAGAAATGGTGGTACCACCGGGTACATGGGCAAAGGATGCCATCGAGTCTTTTAGACCTCATCTGCAGGGGCTGCTGGCAGCTTGATTTGAAGGAAGTAAACAGAGTTGTGAAGTCCAGAAATTAACCTTTTTTGCTGTGGAGAAATGCATCAATTTGCCAGTTCTAAGTCACACCTGGGGGCTCATCCAGTCCACAGATGGGCAGGCTCAGGCGCACGTGTGTCCACTGAAATGCCTTGACCCTGGGGTCTCCCCTGCACTTGGCCACTTGACCTCGGTCCTCCCCAGCCGTCCAGCTGCTTCCGGTGGACCCACGGCTCGAAGAGGACAGGAGGACATGTTGAGGCCCACCTGCCCCATAAATGCCAGCTAGGGCCAGACCCTGGTGGGTTTTCTCTGCTGAGGGCAGACTTTGGTGGAGTCTGAGAAGAGGCGGCCCTCGGGTGAGAGCAGACACATGAGGTCCCAAGTGGCTGCGACCACGTCTGGGGGCCAACATCCCGGGGTGGGAGCGGCGACAGCATGCCTCGAGGACGGAAGCCTCTCTGAGGGCTTGGTCCTGAGTGACAGCCAGCAGGCCTCCTGCCCACCTCTGCCCCGAGGCCACCATCCCAATGCCATGGCCCTCCGTGCGACAGGATGTCATCTGCCGGACCCACTATGAATCCCCCCCAAATCCCCACAAGGTGGGTTTCTTCTTTGTGGGGTGGTCCAAGACCAGGAGCCACTCTCTGGTTATCTTCTCTTTCCTCTGTCCTGGTTGGTAACGGAGTTGCAAGGCTCCCCCAGATGGACGCCCCCACCCCGCAGACACTGAGGGCTCCAGACCTGAGGTTCAGAGGAGCCCCTTGCCCGAGTACAGACGTCAGGGTGGGGTCACTGTCTGCCAGGGCCCTCCCCCCAGGCCTATGCGATCAAAGGCCCCAGGTGATCACCCCGCAGTTTGGGGGGGGTCTCTGAAGCCAGGAGGCCCAACTCCCCAAATGTGCTTCTCCCATCAGAGATGATGCTGATGACACACAGTGGTCGGGGAGAAAGTTCTTGGGCTCTGCGGTCTCTCCCACCCACTTTTCCTAGTTTTAGATATAGCTCTGCGGGCCTGTGGTCTAGGACTCCGTAGCCTATAGCCATGGGGGGACGCAGGATGTGCCCCACCAGCCGCCGAAGGAGGTGTCCTGGGCCTGCTCTGGAGGCCAGCTCCACTGCCCTGGGGCCTCGGAGACGAGGCAGGCCGAACACCTGAGCCGGAGGAGAGAGGGCAACACCGGGAAGCTCGCACGTGGCAGGAAGTCCACGGCTTGAGGAACCAGCCCGGCTGCACCCCAGTTACCCTACATCTAGAGTTGCAAGACTTGGGCGCCCTTATTCCATATGTGCTGATTTTTACAGAAATCGTTAATTCTGCTCTCTCTCAAATTCCTACATTAATAATTACAAGGTCTGTTGGGAAACAGAGCTAGCTGGGCCCAGAAACATACATTTTCCTTAAGACACTACAGAGAGACAAGAGAAAATGCCCCATCATGAATCATCAGAGAATCAACAGACAAGCCTATTTAGCATAAAAGTGTCCAACTTCCCGCCACCCGTAATTTATTTTTCTTTACAAAGTATTAATGCCAGAGACTTAAAAGTCCGTAAATAAGCTACGCTTGATCACGTGAGTTTTAACTGATTATAGATGATTTTCAGCATGGGAAGCTGCTCGCTAAAAAAGGAAACGTGCACAATATGCGAATATGTTTCAAATGCACAGAATTCCAGCCGAGCTACTAGAGTTATCCTCCAGGGAGGTGTGGATGCCTGTTCGATTTCTGGCACTTTCCAGGTGGGCAGAATTCGCCATTTTCTTCCTGAACTTGTTGCTGGCGGACAACAAGGGTGGACTGAGTAGCTCCGGGCAGGTGGCCCGTGTCCCGTCCTCAGGGAGGAGCTCATTCAGTGACGGGAGCTCCCTCGCTGGCCTGCAAGAAGCCGGGGTTCAGCTCTGGTCACCCACAAAAACAGAGGTTTGTGTTCCTTCTTGCGCACATCCTCTGGGGTATTTTTTCTGGCACCAATTTTCTAAATCGCCCAAACTGGGCATTCAACTCAGCTCAGCTGGACACCAATTACCCGGAGTTCCCGCAGAGCCCACAGGGCAAGGGCCCCGTCCCACAAGAAGCCCCGGGCTTCAGACGGCAGCCCCGGGTCTCAGATCACCACCTGCACTTCCGGCCGAGTCTGGGGCTCCCATGACCCCCTCCTCAGGCTCACCAATTTGCTGGAATGGCTCGCAGAACTCAGAAAACTGTTTACTTACATTTACTGGTTCAATATAAAGGATACAACTCGGGAAGAGCCAGCCAGAAGGGACACACAGGGCAAGGTGGGGTCACCCTTCTCCCAGACCCCCAGTGTTCACCACCTGGAAATTCGGAATCTCATTGTTCACGAGTTCCTATAGGCCCGGTCTGCGGCCGCAGCCTCTCCTCCTGGAGGCTGGAGGGTGGGGCTGACAGTCCCCACCCTCGAATCAGTTGGTCTTGCTGGTGACCAGCCACCTCCTTAGGCCATCCTGGGGCTCCTCCATGTCCCTCATCAGCAGACACTCAGGTGTGATGGGGAAGGGCATGCCCATGACCCAGGAGATCCCAAGAGTTTTAGAGGCCCTGTGCTAAGAGCCAGGGCCCAAGACCAAATATATTTGTTATGCCACCACCCCTGTCAGCAGCCTCCCCGCCCTGCACAGCCTGCCTCTGCAGAATGAACAGCTGTGTCCGAGCCTGGGTGGACTCTGCAACCACAGGGACCCGCAAACCTGCAAACACTTAAGCTGCCGCACATCTGAGAATCAAGCAGTGACCCTGCTGCAGGGAGACAAACTCGCTCCCCCTGCCGCGCCCCTGATCTGAGCCTTCAGGACACTGGAAATGGTCCGTGGCGACCACAAAGGCTGCGGAGCGCGCTGCTCTGGGAGCGTGGCCTGCACGCGCCAGCCCGAGGGCGAGGCCCGAGCGCTCACAGGAAGGGTCCAAGGCAGACATGGCTGAAGACCTCCCAGCATACAAGCTGTTCTTCTCCTTTTAATCTCTTGGAATTAATTATTTCCCTGGAGGCTTAGGTATCCAGTTCACTAGATTTATTTTCTTTTGAAGCTGTTTTTCTCCAGATTTTTTTTTTTTTTAGTATCGCATCCTGGATTCTGCTCAGAGATGGACAGTTATAAATGACTATTACTAACACCAATGTATGCTCAACACAGAGGCAAGTGTGTTTCTAGGGAATATGAAGGGGTGAGACTATGGGTACGCTGCACCTGAGGTTTCTCCCACTGAGTGACACAAGCAGACGAGCGTCTGGTCAGACCTGTAATGAGGGAAGAAGACGCACACCTTCCAAGCGGAGCCACACTGGACACCCGGAACAAAGTCTCTGGCTTGCTCTGCCTGGAGGGCGGCTGTGTCTATCTAAGCTGACTCTGATTTTTAAACCCTCCAAAGATGTGTACAGGGATGAACTGGGGAGACAGAAGTAGGGGGAGAGGGAGAAAGAAAGAAAATCCTGTTTTTCTTCCAGGAAGCACTTGGAGGTGAGAAGAGACGGGGGAGATGTGGCGAGAGCCTGCTCTAAGTGGGGCACTGGCGCCCAGACGCTCGCACCAGGCGGGAGGCCCAGACGGCTCTGGCCCGGCAGCTCCGGCCAGGCGCTGATCCAGGCGCGGGCGACCACTGACGGGCTCCTGGCAGTTCTGTCTGGATGAGCAAAAGGCCAGCGTGCCGGCTGGGCAGATGCTCCTTGGGTTACATCCACCGACAGGCTTTGTTCTCAAAATGACAGCCGCCGCCTCCCATTGTAGAGCCATTGGGTACATTTATCATGGGCGCTTTCTAGACATCAAGGTGATCAAGACACCTCCCTGCCCAGGTGGTTGGGGGCAGGAGAGGCAGCACGTGAGACATGGGCTGAACCCTGTCTCCAAGCTGGCCACGGGGTCAACACATCACACCAGTCACCCGCCAAAGAAAGCCCTTTCTTATTCCTAAGAAAATCTCCGCAAACCAAGCTTGGCATGGCGCACGGAAAACTCAGCCAGGCCTTGATGGGTTTCAAGGGCAACGTGGTCCTGGGAGAGAACTCTGACCCCAGAGAGGATCACATGCTGGCCCTTTGCTGCTTTAGAGAGGTTTTCCTGAGTCCGCATACCCCCAAAAGCCCTTAAAACGTCACACTCTTTACCTAATCTTACTACATCAGCGCTGATTTCATGACTGCCAACCACTCTGCGTGTTATCTCCCTCTGTGTTACATTTTACATCCATTTTTTAAAAAGCCTGTAAGAAAAATAGTTTATGAGAAAATCATAAATAATGGGTGTGAGACACCAAATGTGTTTTCAAAACAGTACTTTTTCTTCTTAAATGGAATCAAAAAGCTTTTTGGATTTTAAAAAATATCCTTTTGCATTCCACAAGGTCATGGTGTTAGTGCTTTTTATGAAAGGGGAAAAAAGAAACAAACATTATAAAGGAAACCATCTCCCGGCATCCTGGGGCCAGGAGAAAAATTCCACCTTCATCTCTGTATGTTTTAAAAACCCATTTGGCCCTCAGATGAGGGGTGTATTTATTTTCCATCATGTTTGTGTATTTAGCTGAGCATCTGGGTTCTGGATCTGGGTGGTAAGCAGATTAAAACAGCAACAGTGTTAAAATGAGGTTGTAAAGGTTAACAGACCAGGAAATGGGCAAATTACTGCCGCCGGCTGGGCCACCCTTCGGTCCTGTCCAAGCTGCTCCGCAGAACTTTGGCCTGGTTTCCCAGGGGCCAGTTAAGAAAACAATTTCTGGGCACCGTGGCTCCCCCAGAGTATCACAGTGGGGACCCTGGAGCCAATTTGGAGGCGATGGCCTCTGGGTGTTGTCCCCACACGGCCTCTTCAACTGAGGTCACTGGGAGTCACTCCACTCGAGTCAAATTAGAAATTCACCGTTTTCCATTCATGACACGTGCGGCACAGAAAGGACACTGCACACCAGCAATGTGTGTCCCCAGCAGCTCGGAGCAAAGACATCCCCATGGAGTCAGCAGTTGCATGAATCCACCAATGTCCTGGCTCCTTCCTGTGTCTCCATCAGTAATGATTAAGACACAGAATCACAGGAGAATGCACCCCAGGGCGCAGGACACTGGGTCCTGCTCTAGCAGTGGGGAGGTGTCGGGTGTCCTACAAGAGGTGAGCCCTGGAGACAGGTAGGCTTGCGTGCACTTTCCCGACTCGCTACTGTGTGACCCCAGGGAGTTACCAAGGCTCTCTGTGCCTCAGCCCTCCCATCTGTGCGAGGGAATGTAATGGCACCTGCCCCTCGGAGGGCTGCTGAGAGATGGAGGCGGGCATGCGCCGGGCAGAGTGCCTGGAATACAGGCGGCAGTGGTCACCGATGGCCGCTATTTTCACGGTCACCGTTCGTCACATCCCTGCCTGCGAGTCACTTTGTCTTTGGGGCCGTTCCCTCATCTGCCGAATGGCTGTGCAGGACCTTCCCAAACAGCTCACATGGAGACGGGCTGGGGGTGCCCAGTGCACGGGACTTTTGAGCCACAGAGGCCCTGTGATCTGCTGCTCTCTGCCGGGATCTCGGCACCACTAAGTCTCGCCTGGGGCACTGCGAGGGCGCGGCCATTCCCACCTCACTCTGGGCCCTCTGGCCTCCCTATGTCCCAAATGGTGCTGCACTGTGGGCCGGCCTGTCCTCGGTGCCCTGGAACCACCAGGCCCAGATTCCCTGCCTTTACAAGGGGCGGGTGGGCTCGTCACCAGCCTCCAGGGCCTCTGCACCCCTGCGGGTAGACTGGTCCCAGTCCTGGGTGTGGCTGCTGCCTCCCCGCCTCTCCCACTTCCTGCTTTATCTCCATGGCATGGACCCAGCTGTGGGCATTTGTTGGCACTCAGGCAATGAGGGGACTCCTGTGTGTACAAGGGTGGTGTGGGGATGACGCAACGATGCTTTGTTGGTGTGCACTGCCAGTACCCTGCGTGTGGGACCTGCCGGGTAGCGGGTTCCGATGGCATCCCGCCTGCTGAATCGTGGGGCAGGGGCATTGGAGCCAAAGAATGGAGGGAGGAAAGTGTGTGTGTGTGTGTGTGTGTGATGGGAGGGGAGGGGAGGGGAGGGGTAGGAGGGAGACAGAGCTGCCCACACCCGGCTCATCCAGTGGGCAGCAGACCTGCACCTTTCCTCACGAAGGGGCAGGGGTCACCTGCTCCCCAGGGGCCTTCATCAGAAGCTGGCTCCTGGGTGGCGATCACCTTGCTGCCTGCCCAGGCTGACCCAGGAACTCATGCACACCTGACCTGAAGGCCGACATTTTCCCGTGTGTGTGGAATTGCATTTCGCAGAAAAGCGGAAATCGGCACTGGGAGCCCCAACCTTCCACGCTGCGCACACCCGCATTCCCAGCATGCACACTGGGATTCCACTCAGAACCCCACGGGCCTGGGCTGCGCCTGGCACACGGAGGCGGGGGTGGCCGTGGCGGGATCTGTCCTCTCAGGTCAGCCTGTCTCTGCCGTCCGCTCCCCCACATCACACAAGGGCCCTTGCTTATTTCCATTTCTCCCCAAGTGCTGCCCAAAGTGATGTTCCCCAGGGGCTTCATAATTAGACCATTTCTGCAGGCGGCTGGATTGCTAGGCAGCCCATTTGTCAAGCACTTGTCCAAAAAACAGGAGTGAAAAATACCCGTGTGTGGGTGTGGGGGGACCGCATGCTCAGGTGTGTGTGTGGGGGGCCCGGCAGGAAGCACAAACGCCAGGCAGACCCCTCCCTGCCAAGCCAGGCTCCTCTCCCCGACCCATGCCCTCCACCCAAGGAGAGGGGCTCCTTCTTCGAGCCCTGAATCGCTGAAAACACCCGAGGGCAAACATTGCTCCTGGCTGGTCTCCTGCCCAGGAATATGTCGGAAGGAGAGGCCGGAGCAGCATTTCTTCAACCGCTAAACAGTTGCCCATTCTGTGCACTTATTTAAGCGGCAGCAGAGCGCCAGTAGCTCACTGAGGGTCGGGCGGCATCCAGAAGCTTCATGAGGCTCAAAGCACGGAGCCCCCGCCCCCGCCATTATCTTGCGCCTCACGCCCCCGGAGGCTCCTGGTCACCCTCTGAGGGTGCTCCCTCCAGGGCTTAGAAGTGCAGTGTTCCTGGATCCGGACACAGAGCTGATGGGAGGCAGCAGGGACACGCACACACCGGGCCGGGCATTCACCCTGCAGGATGCGGAGGAGCAGTAGCATGTCAGGCCGGGGCCGCGGAGGGTGGAGATTCTGGTGGGTTTTAACATGTGTGCGCCATGTGTGTGCGTGTGTGAACATACACACGTGTGGGTGCATGTGACTGTGTGCATGCACGGATATTGCAGGCTGGCACATATGCATGAACAGCCCCTGGGCTTTATTGTGGGTTTTGCCTTCCATATCTGCTGTCTGATTTAACCCTCAAGATGGGCCCCAGGCTTGGGTCCTTCACTTCCCCATCTGGAGAACCCCTCGGGAAGCCTCCTGAACCGGCCAGAACATCCACTTTTCTGGGAAGCAGCAGTACTCCCCCACCCCCGGGGTGCAGGCCTGGGCACCCGGGGGCTCCTCTGTTCACAGCCCTGTGGGGCTCCCCTCCCATCCATCCCCGCAGGCACGCCTGCTCCCTGTGGCCTGCCCCACCGTGCTCCCCTCTTTGTGAGGCTTCTCGCCCAGACCCACGGGTGGCTGACCCCCCTGGTGACCTCTGCGGAGGGGCTGCCGGGACTGCTGTGGGGCTGGGCTGCTGGCTCCTGGACTCGCTCTTCCCCACTAGAAGCACTTCTGTGGCTGCAGTCTCCTCCCCCACCTCCTGCCCAGAACGGAGCTCTGTGGAAACTGTGTCTAACTGTCCTGTCCATGGCCACACCCTAGCACCCAAACCCAAACCGCGCGGTGCACAGGGCCTCAACCCAGGTCCTGGTGGCCTTAAGGGTGAAGAGGTGGGCTGCATGGAGGTTTTAAGAATCTATCCTCGACTAGACAGAGAATCTCCAACGGCAGGGGCCACCCTGGCCTCTTGTGTGTCCTCAGCACCCACACAGTGTCTGGTACAAAACGGTTGCTTGACCCAGAGCTTCTCTTCTGCAGAGCACCTGGATGTGGTGAAATGCAGAGCCCGTCCCGGCATGTCCGGGGCGGGGTCCAGAGCCCGCGTTTCTACCGGGTCCTGCTCATGCCCATGCTCGTGGTCTGGGGCTCCCACTTGGAGCATCAGGGGCTTCACATGCTCACTAAGTCACTGGCCCTGCAGGCGTCTGCCCCCCACAGCAGCTCCTGCATGCTGGCTCAGTGTGCCAGGCATAGCTCACCAATCACCTGCCAGCGTCGCTGCCGGCCTGGCACACGCAGCCCTGAGCACACGGCAGGCGCCCAGGTCCTCCTTGGGCAAGTGGATGCATGAACTCCGCATCAGGAGACACCACCTTGGGGACTCTAATTGGAAAGACCTGGACAAACCTTGCCTCCGCTCCTCCATGTTCACAGACCGTCCATGAGGGCTGAAGCTGCAATGTCTGCGGCGTGGGCTTCACTGCCACTGTCACTGTTTCTATTATTACTTATTTTCCTCTCCCTCCTGAGGCAAGGCCCATTCACCAGGCATCCATCCTGCCTGCCTGTCTGAGCTCCTGGCTCAAGATTTCCCAGGCTTCCTCCTGAGGACCTGGCATCCTCCAGAGCGGTGTCTTCCGGGCATTTCGGAACATGGTGGATTGGGGCCCGGGCAGTGAGCCCATCTTCAAAAATAGCAAAAGAAAGCTTGTGGTCAAACCTGTGCTTTAATGGGTCCACGATGCTGTCGGCTGCATCCATGGCAACATGCTTCTCCTCCTGACCCAGGAGAGCTGCAGGCAGAGGCGATCCTCGGCCGGGGCCGGACCCCACTGTTAACTGCACTTAATCAGAAATGCTCCTGCAGCAGAGAACCTGCACAGGCCGAGCCATGTGTCCACTTCTGGAGAGGCTCATTCTTGGACGACGTGTGCTGCTGGCTCCTCAGGCGGCTCTGGGCACACCAGGGAAGCAGCGTCCTGCTATTTTCCCCATTGTGTTATGCCCCTATATCTAATATCTGAGACTGAGTCTCTTACAAATCCGTGTTTCCAACTCAACGCCACGTGATGCTACACTTGGCTAACCCTGAAGAACGGGTGTTGTGTCTGCTGTGGGTGCCAGTGAGCACCGGGCAGTGTGGCTGAGCTCACGTGCGACCCAAATATGCCCACCCAAATGCAGAGCGTCAACTTCCCTGTACTGACTTGATAGCAGCGACTGGAATGTAGACACCGAACCGGATAAAATCAACTGCTTCCAGAGAGATGCCCAGAAGAAGTCCAGTGTCTGCTTTCATTCCCGCCCCCAACTCTGCTTTGTCTGCTGCAGGGAGAAGTGGTGAGATGGTACCTGGGGACGTACAGGGAGGTGCAGTGGCCGGGAGAGTACATACAGACAGGCCACAGGGAGAGCACAGCCATAGGCCATTCCTGAGCCTGCATAATGGGCACCTGCTGTGTGCTGGGCCTCGGCCCACGGAGCTGCCTTAGGAGGGCCAGACAGTCATCAAGGCCAGGGGTGTGTGGGCACTTGGGGCCGGAGAGGAGCTAAGTCAGGGGAGCTGTCTCAAGGAGGGACAAATGAGCAAGGTGTTGAAGGATGTGTAGGAGTTCACCAGAGAGCAAGCCCATTAAAAAACAGGTTATATAAAATAGTCATATAAGTCAGGAGGTTATATAAAATAGTTAAAATAGCTGTCCTGGCTGCCTGAAGCACCATGCCAGGTGCTTTTTGGCATTTCTGTGTTAGATTCTCAGCAGGTTGGTGACATGGGCACTAATGGGGTTCCCATGGCAGAGATGGGAAAACTGAGGCTCAGCTCACAGCCTGGAGGCTAAGAGCTAGAACTCTGCCTGGCATCGAAGTCTGTGTCCTCCACCTTACACACGTGTGCTCCTCTTGAAGATGTGTGAAGCATGCAGACGTGCTCCCTGCTCTGGGGAATGCTTGGTGCTTGACATTGGAAAGCAGAGTCGAAGATCTGACTGTGGAACCTGCTGCCTTCTTTCACCACCACGTCTTTCCCAAAAACAAAATGACACGATGCTTGCGGTTTCACGCCACAGCCACGCATACCGCCACACAGGTCCGTTGATCATGCCTGGACCTGGGCTAAATCCTGCCTCACGTTCAGTCGTATTCTTAATGGCATTCTGGGAGCGTGCCAATGTTGAGGAACGTCTCTGAGTAGGAGACAGTCTGTTCCCACAGAAAGCACCGTTAAATTGCAAGAAACCCTCACACTTTCCTAGTCATTAAAGCGGTGTACCTGTCACTTCAGCTCAGAAACTGGAACCATCTTTTGAGAAAGGCTGAGTCTCTGCCCTGCGCCCGGGACCCCTGCCTTTCTGGGTTCTTCAGGCAATGAGCAGAGTGGTGAAGCTCCTGTGTGTTGCCTGGCGAATGGAAGCAGATTCAGCTTCAACCAGGAACAGGGGAGAGGAGGTGCCATCGAGCAAGGAGGAGAGGCGGAGGGAACAGGAGGGGGAGGTGAGCTGCTCGAGGAAGGGGAGGTGGCGGCTCTGCAGATGACCGACACCCGGGCTTTGCACGCTTCCTGGTTTCTCTCACTGGCACTGGGCTCACATTCACAGGAAGCTTTTATCTTACAGGGAAGCGTGTGCCTGCGGGTGCCCGCGCATCTGCCCCACCAGGAGGGCTGAAGGCTCAGGCCGCGCTCCCCCTGAACGGGCTGCGGGAGGCAGGGAGGTCTTGACAAAGCCCTTCTCTCACACCTGCCAGGTCAGAGGGCAGGGTGCTGACAAATTCAGTGATTTCCACATGGCTGGAGAGAAGGGCCATGCCAGACACCCCAGTGCCCCCTCTGCTACCTGCAGAGCCCCCCCGGAGAAAGGGCAGCCCGCAGCCGCAGCTCACAGCCTGGAGGCCCCTGCCCCAGCCTTGCTGACAGCCACTTCCCAGACCCCGGGAGGTGACATGGTGACAGCCTTGCGCTGGGCCCTGGGCAGCCTCCAGACACAGAAATCACCCCTACTGCCAGGCGGGGTCTGCCCTGAGTAAGGGCACCACCCCGAGGGTCCCTTCTCCCCAGAAAGGCCGTGGCCGTGCAGGCGGAGAGCAGGTCACGGCTCTGGGGGAGCAGGTGGCCAACAGGAGGCGGGGGAGAGGCTGGTCTTCCTACCTATCAGGGCGCCCAGGGCAGGCACCCAGCCTGGAGGGCAGGTGAGAAGAGAAGGAAGAAGGGGCTCTGGAGTGACACTCCGAGGGGCCCACACAATCCGCCAGGTGACAGGGGCCTGGACGCTGTCCCAGCCGGGCTCCAGGGGTGTGCTCAGCCGGCTCCAACACGCCCCTCAGACCTGCTGATGCGACGCCTGGGGGGCACGCCTGGGGGGTACGCCTGGGGGGTCCGCCTGGGGGGCACGCCTGGGGGGTACGTCTGGGGGGTACGCCTGGGGTGGCTCCTGGAGCCACGGCACTCGGCCCCCAGAACAGCCCCAGCCAGGAGCAGCTTTAGCAGCTCCTTCCTGAGACCAGCTTGCCCATAGGGAAGACGCTAGCCACGCATTAATATATCCCTTCCTCTGGGCCTGTGTCCCTAGCAGGGACAAAGGGGGCAGGGTGGCAGAGAGGGAGGGGCGACTCCTGTGCCCCCACTATAGGCGGTTGGGGTGAAGGGCTCGCAGGCAGAAATGGCCAGGCAAACCCCTGACAACTGCAGGGCAGTGGGACCCCTAGGCCGTCTCACCTACGGTGACCTGTGTGCAGAGGTCACCACAGTGCCTGATGCAGGATGCTTGGAAAACCACAGCCTTCAGATCCACCCTTCAGCACAGCTGGACCTTGGGCCAATGGAGAAGGAACTGAGGATTTCGTCCAGACGTCTGACCTCTCCAGCCACTCCCATCCTGCCCCAGAGCAACTCACATGCACCAGAGTCCCTGATTCATGGACCCCATACCTACTTGACGGAAACTAAGGGCCAGTGCCAGGTGGGGGCACAGGTTTGCCCAGCCATTTCTGCATGAGAGTCCTTCGCCCCACCTGCCTACAGTGGGGGCTACAGGGGTCGTCCCTCCATCTCCACCATCCTGCCCCCTCATCTCCCCTGGGAGCTCGGGCCCAGAGGAAGGGATGTATTGATGCTTCAGACGGGCTGGCCTCCTCTGCTGGGGTCCCAGTTTGGGGAGCTTTGGGGGGTGAATGACTCAGAGGGGGTCCTGGGGGTGCCAGGTAGCTGGTCCAGCATGGTTGAGAGGGGCTGGTGCTGGTAGGTGAGCCGAGGTGTGGGGGTGGCCTGGAAGGGTCCCAGCCCCTGGTTTCTGGACAGCACTGGAGGAGAGTTCCAGCCACTGGGCAGGAGGAGGGCAGCAGGGTCCCCAAGTGACGCCACAAGGTGTGTCCCCAGCAGGAAGCCATCTCCCCTCCCTTTCCACTCCTCTCCACATGGAGCCCCCAGAGCACAGAAAGGCCACTCAGGTCACCAGCTCTGCACATGGAGGGCGGGTGGCCCAGGCCGTACAACCAGACATGCATACGAACTTGAAACTTGGAGGAAACAGATTCCAGGAAAGCTGAAGAACAGAAGTCCCCGGCAGCCCTCACTGGGTGTGCTCACTCCTGCGCCTGGGGGTCTGCGTGGCCTCCGGAGGCGTGCTCACCACTCGGCGCAGTGGGCGGTGGGGGTGGGTTCTGATTGGCCGTCTGCCTTTTTTCCCCACTGGGATGAACACTTTTGAGCTAAGTGAGTAGCCAGTTTTCGTGGCTGCTGGTCTCTATCCCTTGAGAGCATTTATGCGCCCACCCCCGCCTGCCCTGGCGCCCAGCCCCTCCCGGGCAGCCCCCCTCCGCAGCAGGACCTGCCGCCCTGTGCAGCCACATCTTCTGCACCGAGGTGGCCGGTCCTCCACCTGCCTGGGTGTCCCCAGGACCCTCCTACAGAGGTGGCCAGGGCCTGAGGGGACCAGAGCCAGGCAGGAGAGGCGAGGAATATGGGTGGTGAGGCCAAGGCCAGGGCTTGAGGAATGCCCTGCAGAAGGAGGGTGGGCGAGAATGGGTGTCGGGGAGGCGTGGAGGGGAGGCGGGGCTCTAGGGGTTCTCGGCTTCAGGGGGTATGCGTGGGGCTCGGGGCTCTGCAGACCTGCAAGACCAGGAGGCACACCCCTCCCTTTCCATTCCTCTCCTACCCATGACATCCCTTTCCGCTGCACACGTGGGTGCCACGCACAGAATAACGGCCCGCAACGTCTTACGCACGCTGCAGCGCAGGAAGTCTGAGACTCTGGGACAGTCTGTCTGCTATGACATGTTGGCCTTTGTTAGGCCCACCGCTGGGTCTTGGTACTTAACACATTAATAACAATGCATGCTTCAACCTCACGGATTTGTTTTCAATATTTTGATAACTACATTCCAATATGATTAATTGCTCGCCTTTGTGATCCAATCCATTTCATCTGATGCCTCTGAAAACACTGCTCAGTGAGGGGGGGTCCAGGCACCAGTCTGCCGGCAAGACCACGGGCACAAAACAGCCTCAGACCCAGAGGCTCTGGAGCCGGGGTGGGGGGCAGCAAGGAGAAGCCCGCAGGAAGCCCAAGGGGGCTCCGCCAGGGTCTCCCGGCCCCGTCGGGGCCATTTTCAGCACCATCACTGAACACGAGGGCTCCCAGGACCTTACCTGCCGACTCAAACCCAGACCAGGGCCGGTGCTCAAGGCCCAAGCACTGCTTATGTCTTTGATGTTTTCAAGTTTAGTGTTAAATGTGTTTAATTAAGTGTTAGCTACTGTTCTTACTACGGTCAGCACTGTTACCACCTCTACTCCTCCAAGCACCCCTTTCTGGCTGACACATGGCCACTGAGATGGTGGACCAAGCAGACGGGGCTCCTTAGACAGTCCTCAGCCCCTCACAGCCACCGAGCCGCACTGCCGTCACCTGCTCACGAGCCTCGAACTCCCCGTGCACCCAGCGTCCCGCCGGCTGCCACGCCAGGACACCCTTGCTTTCAGCATGCTGTGACTGGGGCCTCAGTCTTAGGGCGCAGCCTGGGGCCCCTGTGAGCGCAGCACGCACCCCGGGCAACACTGTGTGCGCTCCGCCCCCAACCGAGGCACCCATAAGCAGCTCGCTGGCACCTGTCACGGTGGTGGGAAGGTGTCAGGGGCAGGCAGGGCACCCCTGAGGCCGAGATCAAAACCATTTTACCCAGTGCTAATGCCATTCTGGGCCCTGGGGTTTCACAACTCAACCCGGTCAAACCCTGCCTCGCATGCTGAGGGATGTCGCTCTGGGGCTGCCCGTGTAATGTCCAGGCTGGGAATCCCTGAGGACTACTCCCCTGCGGGCTCACACATTCGGGTCAGGAATGAGTGGCCTCTCCGTGCCCTGAGCCAGCGGAGGTTGAATTTTTATGGGCAGCCACATGGGGAACACTGACAGCACCCAGGTCACGCTGGCATCTCCCCAAGTCCCAGGCAGAGAGCCCAGTCCCCACAAGCTCGCTCTTTCCCACGGACAGGCTCCTGAACTGCAGTCCACAGGGCACAGCCCACAGTGTGCCATCTGCGCTGCGGGCCCTGGAACCCACACACGCCCCTTCCACCCTGCACGGTGCTGACAAACCTCGTCTGAGGTCTTAAACACTAAGGAGAGAGGACGCGACCATGTCTGTAAAGGAGAGAAGTCGACTCCTGTCGGCCTTACTGCTCGTTCTGGGGACACACAGCTCGGCAGGGCCATCGGGACCCCCTTCCCGGGCTTCTCTCTGGGGAAGGGGACCCGGAATAGACGCAGGCGGCTCAGGAAGCCCTCAGGAAGGCAGCCCTGCTGGGCATGCTCGGTGCCCCGGGTTCTGCCCATGAAGGCTACCCAGCACCACACCTTCATGCCTCCCACGTGCAGAGAGCCTGGCCAGCCGGGCCAGGTGGGGGTGAGCCCGAGGCTGGCTAGCTCATTAACGCTTCAAGGCTGATGGTGGCCTGTGGGCTCCCTGATGGTGAAGAGGACAGGGTGGGAGGTCACATGGAGCTAGTGCACGTGGTGGTTCTGTGTGCGTGTGCTGTGTGACCTCAGACATGATACTGACCTCTCTGAGCCTGTTTCCTCTTGTGTAGCATGGGCCTAACGGCAGTCCCCGTGTGCAGGGCAGGCCCACGGTCAGTTTACCTCCTCAGGGAATGGCCCTTGCAGGCATAAATGTTCTCCATCAACACTGGATGAAACGTGAGTGAGCAGTGTAAGGGGTCAGGCACATAATGTCACGTCCTCGAATACTAGCTGCCCCCTTCATTCTGTCCGTCTGTCTGCAAGGCCGACGGTGTGTGTGCTTCAGTGATGTCTCAGCCTCTGCAGATCTCTGGGCTGGGGGCTCAGCGGACCCGGGCAGTGAGCCGAGAGCCTGGCACCGGCGTCTGCATCCTTCCCTCTGGAAGCACATCGCCCTCCCTGCAGGAGGCGTGCAGGGAAGAGAGTGTCTTGGTCTTTGGCCTCCAGGTGATGACATGGGAGCTGTTCAGAGCCAGGAAGTATTCGGGGTCTCACTGAGTCACTGGGTCGTCTCCTCAGCCATTTTGGGAGCTCCTGTTGCTATTGGAGGTGACCAGGCGATATTCTTTCCTCACTGGGCAGGGACAGGGCAGACCCAGCTGGGACTGTCTCCCCACACGGATTCTAGAAACTCAGGGCAGATGACCCGTGTGCTCAATCCCCTTCTCTCGGTGTAGGGGCTCCTCCGGGCTGAGGTCCCCCACTGAAGGTGACCCCCTCCCTGCAGCCCAGCTGCTCTTCTGACCTCTGAGCCTTCATTTGCAAGTGCCACCTGGACATTTAACCCCTTCCTGCAATAAATACCGACTGTCTGAGTGCTGGGGAGACAGCAAACGGCACACAGCCCCTGAGGCGAGTCGTTCTGAACAGGCAGACCTACGGTAAATGCCCTTCCGTTTACTGTGATTCCACAGCTCCTTTCAAAGTGTGGGCCACCAAGCCCTGGGAGTCCAAGGCACTTTCAGGGGCTCTGCTATGTCCAACCATTTTTATAACATTAAGACATTGCTGCAAGACTTCTAGAATGGGGGTATGAGGAGCCTCACAGACCCTTTCCCCAGCGAAAGAAACATAACTGGTAAGAGCTATTTAAAAAAACACTTAACATCTCTGGAAATGGTCCTAAGAACAGAGAGCAAATGGAAAAACACGCATTCAGGAGAATGCACCAAATCTCAGAAAGAACAGTGGCAGTCTGGTCGCTTGGACCAAGACCTGCTCCAGCCCCTCTGTCTGCAGGGTCGGTGCGGCCAAGAAGCCTCCGCTCTTCCGCTCCCAGCTGAGGGCAAGAGGGTCCCCCCAGGAGGACAGGGTTCTGGCCTTCCTCACTGCCTCCAAGCCCCGTGTTGCAGAAGTGCTATTCTAGGTCAGCATGGCTGAGAGGTCAGGGGCTCCCCTCCTCCACCCACCACTCACGGACCAGAGGCCTGCCAGGCCTGGAGAAAAGTACCTGCAAATGATATATCTGATAAGGGACTTGTATCCAGAATGTATAAAGAACTCTTACAACTCAATAATAAAAAGATAAATGACCCAATTAAAAATGAGCAAAGGACTTGAATAGACATTTCTCCACAGAAGAGATTCAAATGGCCAATAAACACATGAAAAGATGCTCAACACTGTTAGTCATTATGGACTCATCAAAACCAAGGCAACTCAAAACCACGAGATATCACTTCACACCTACTAGGAATGGAAATAATAATTTTGTAAAAACCCAGAAAATAACAAGTGTTGGTGACTACATGGATGAATTAGGGTCCTGATATATTGCTGGTGGGTTGTAAAATGGTGCAGCTGCTTTGGACAATAACTCGGCAGTTCTTCAAAATGTTAAGCACACAGTCACTGCATGACCCAGTAATTTACTCCTAGGTATACAGCCCAGAGAACTGAAAACGTACGTCCATACCAAAGCTTTATGCACAAATGCTCCTCACAGTACTATTCCTAATAGCTGAAAGGTCGCAGCAACCCCATGGTCAGTCAGCTGATGAATGGATAAACAAAATGTGATGTATACATAAGTATTAGCTCTGTATTGCTGCTGTAACAAGAGACCACAAACTTAGGTCAGAAGTCTGAAGTAGGTCAGCAAGGCTGTGTTCTTTCTGCAGGCTCCAGGAGAGAATCTGTTTTCTTGCACTTTCCACCTTTCTAGAGGCCACCTGCAATCCTCAGCTTGCAGACCCACATCACACTGATCTCTGCTTTCATAGTCACATCTTCCTCTGACTCTGACCAGAGAGTCCTCATTCTTTGATGGACCTGTGGGGTGACGCTGGGCCCACCTGGATAATGCAGGATCATTTCCCTGTCTCGAGGTCCTTAACTGAATCATATCTTCAAATTCCCCTTTGCCATGTATGTAAGGTGTATGTGATCTGTAAGGTGACATACACACAGGTTCTGGGGATTAGGACCTGGACCTCTTTGCTTACTATACCATTCCATGAAACACTATTCAGCAGCAGAAGGACTGAAATATGGACATGTGCCCCAACACACATGAACCTTGAAAACAGTACACTGATTGAAAGAAGCCAGTCATAAAAGACCACATATTACATGATTCTATTTAGATGAAGAATCTAGAGCAGGTAAATCTACAGACACAAAAAATACATTGGTGGTCATGTAGAGTGTGTGAGTGTTGGTGTGTGTGTGTGTGTGTGTGTGTGTGTGTGTGAGAGAGAGCTGGTGGTTAGGAGGAGAAAGGGCAGCACCTGCTAACAGGTATGTAGGTTCATTTTGGGGTGATAGAAAGGCTCTAAAATTATATTTTGGTGGTGGTTGTACAACTCTGTGACTATACTAAAAACTATGAATTTTGTTTTGAAAGGGTGAATTGCATGGTATCTGAATTTTGTCTCAATAAAGCTGATAAAAAAGAAGTTACTTGACTTATTCATGTAAAACAGCAGGTGCAAACCAGGGCAGTGGCCCAACAGTAACTCGTAGTCATGTTGTGCATCACCAGCTTTACTGTGGGGGAAAAGCCCATTTCATTAAAGAATGTCCAGAAGCAATAAAAATAAATCTTATTAAATTCTGACTTGTGAATATACTTCTTGCTATTTGGCATGATGTAGGAGAGGGACAGATAATGTACATACCAAAATGTTGTGGCTATCTTGAAGCAAAGCGCTTGTGTGGCTGTTTGAGTTACAAGCTGAACTAGCCCCTTTTTTTTTCATGGAAAATGAGGTTTAACTTACAAGAAGCAACGGACAAACCATAGTCATATTTGAGAGTTTGGTGACATTTTCATGAAAAATGAACACAGTGAAATCTGTCACTTCAAAGAAAACAACTAACAATATTTGTTGCCAGTGATAAAATTAGAGCTTTCAAGCAAAAATTTAGGTTTTGGAAGACTCATGTCTGCCACTGTGAGCTTGATAGCTTCCCAATAATTAAAGACTTTTCTAATGAGACTGGTAGTGTAATTAACAAATGTGATTTTTCAAAATATTACATGGTGGAAGATATACATCACTCAGAAAATCCACAATTTTAAGAGGCTAACCCATGATATCTCTTGAATGCATAGGTTAAAAATCCATTCAAAGTACAAGATAGGCCAATGGATCTTACTTTAATGGAGTTCAAGGATTCTTTTAATTTAACAGAAAAGTTTAATAATATGGTATCAGCTTCCACACTGCAACGAACCTTTGAGAAACTGACACTTTTCAACTTCTGGTGTTATCAAAGAAGAGTATTTGCCATTATCTGAAAAGGTGATTAAAATATGCCTCCCTTTCCATTACACATCTGAGTGAGATTGAATTTTTTAATATATTTTTCAATCCAAACAACATATCACAACAGAGTGAATGCAGAAGCAGAACACAGCAGTCTTTTGTCGGCCAAACATTAAAGAGATTTGCAAAAATGTGTATCGGTGCTATTCTTCTCACTAAATTGGTTCTTCCTTTTTTTTTTTTTTTACAACATATGTTATTTATGTTAGCATGTAATTGATTTATTATTGCTAGTTTTAAATGAATAACTATTTTTCAAATGTCTTAGTTTTATGTCTACTATGCATACACAGAAGCTCTTTGTGTTTTCAGTAATTTTTAAGACTGTAAAGGAGCCCGGAGAATAAAACATAGATGTGCTGCTTCATCCTGTAGGATGGTGGCAGGGGTGTTGCCAAGTGGGGAAGCAGCAGAATGAGGGGACCTGGGGCGCTGGGTGAGGAGATGGACTGTCATCTAAACAGGTGGAGAGCGTGGGCCTCAGAGGGACTGAACTGTGCCCCTCAAATCCATATGGTGAAGCCCTAATCCCAGGACCACAGAATGTAGCTGTACTTGAAAATGGGGCCTCTGAGGAGGTGATTAAGATAAAATGAGGTCACAAGGGTGGACCTTAATCCAATCTGACTGGTGTCCTTATAGAAAGGACACAGACACATGGACTGGGAGATATCAACACCTGTTGCGGAAGCTTCCCGGCTGCAGTGCTTTCTTACAGCAGCCCTGCCTGACTCACACCGGAGGGTCATCCAGCGCTGGAAGAAAAGGAAGGAGGCATGCAGGCCGACGTGAGGGGGAAGGGCGTCCTGGGCAGTGGGGGCAGTGAGGGCGGAGGCCCAGGGTGGGAACAGCCTGTGTTTCTGAGCAGCAGCTCCAGAGAGGCAGACAGGGCAGTGACAGCGAGAGCAGGGGTGTGGGGCGTGAGGGGAGGCATGGCTGCCATGAGACCTCACTCTGCCTTGAGTGGAATGTGGCTCTTCTGCAGTACAGTGGGCTGAGCGGCGACGTGACCTGGCTCGGGCTCTGTCAAGACCCCCACACTGCCATGCTGAGCAAGGCCCAGCCTGCCCACCACCAGCTGCTTTGGTGAATGAATGAAGTTTCTGGCACGCAGCCGCACCCTTTCATCTACATCTCGCTGATGGGCGCCGTCACACGGCGATGGCAGGGTCAGCAGCTGCAGCAGAGAGTGGTGTGGGCGGCGGAGCTGAGAGTATTTACTATCTGGTCCTTGACAGGACGAGCTTGCTGACCCCTGGCTCTGATCGCAGGGATGAATGTGGATCCTAAGGAGAGCTGTCGGAAGATAACTTTCTTCCTCAAGCATGGTACCCAAACTGTGCTCTTTGGGAACAGCACCAAGACGTGGGACAGGAAGCCCCAGATCCTTCTTCCCTGTGGACACAATGACTTAACAATGATATGCAGATCAACTGCTTTTGAGAAAAAATCCAGAAATCAGTTAAGAGGTTCGTTCTTGCACCTCCGGTGAGCCAAGAAGAACCACATCAGGCCTGGCAGGGAAGCTGATGATGTCCACCCCCCACAGCCCCTCCCACAGCACAGAGTGGGGCGGCCAGGAGAAAACCCCCAGCCCTGGCTTCTCCCTGGGGAAGGGGAGAGACGAATGAGGCAGAGTCCATGTCCTGGCTTTTTCTGCTGGGGGAGGATGGCTGAATACTGGCTTCTGTCTTCCCTGCATCTAAATGCTGACAGTACAGGAGGTGAGTTGGAGACCACTGAGAACAAGAGAGACCCGCCGGCGGTCTAGCCCCAGCGAGGTTAAAGTGCCACAGACACAAACTGAGTAGAAAGAGGCAAATCTCAAGTAGGAGACACATACATGCCTGAGAAGATGCCTGCGGGAAAAGCTTGAGTCTCCAGAATCCTCTCCAACCCACACCAGCGAGGGTCTACATGTACAAAACGGGTTGTAAGGCCTGGGAAAGGTGTTTTTCCAAATGCTCACTTCACAACAAACGATCAGCTATATGAAGAAAGAGGGGAAAATGGCCCAATAAAAGGAACAAATGAAATCTCCAAAAACTGACTTTCAAGAAATGGAAATATATGAATTATCAGAGAAAGAATGCAAAATAACCATCACAGTCAAGGACACTCAGTAAACTAGAAGGGAGTGCAGATGGACAACAAATGAAGTGAGGAAAGTGATGGACAAGCAAACTGAAACCTCACCAAAAACACAGAACATGGAGAAGAAATAGAAATTCTGGAGCTGAAGAATATAATAACTGAAATGAAAAATTCACTCAAGGGGCTCAGTATCAACTTGACAAGGCAGAAGAATCAGTGAACTTAAAGACGGGATATTCAAAATGGTCATCAGAAGAATTGAAATAAAACAGAGTGAAGAAAAGTGAAGAGAGTCAAGTGACTTATGGGACAGCACCAAGCAGAACAATGTGTGCCTTCTGGGAGCTCCCGAGGGAGAAGATAAAGGGCCAGAGAGCCTATCTGAAGAAACACTGGCTGTAAACACTCCAACTGTGAGAAGAGAAGTGGGAACACGAATTCAAGAAGCCTGAAGAACTCCAACGAGGATACATCTAAAGGGACCTACACTGAAACACATTATAATCAAACCCAAAGTCACAAAAAGAGAACTTGAAGGCAGCAAGAAAAAAGTGATTGTTCATACAAGGGAGTACCGATAAGATTATTAGTGGATTTCTCAGCAGAAACCTTGCAGACTAGAAGGGAGGGGTGTGATCAATTCAAAGAGTGGAGATGAAAAAAAAAAAACTGCTAACCAAGAAAACTCCTCCTGGAAAAACTGTCCTTCAAAATTGAAGGA
Source organism: Phataginus tricuspis (assembly GCA_029783875.1). Classification (NCBI taxonomy): domain Eukaryota; kingdom Metazoa; phylum Chordata; class Mammalia; order Pholidota; family Manidae; genus Phataginus; species Phataginus tricuspis. The sequence goes on along the minus strand of JAQQAC010020895.1, from coordinate 44,969,484 downwards.
AAAGCTAAGACTATCAGATAACAAAACCTGAGGGAGTGCACCTTCATTGGACCTGCCTGCTAAGAGATGCTCATGGCAGTCCTTTGAGTTGAAATGAAAAGATGCTAAACAGTACCAGAAAAACTGAATGTAAATACAAAACTATCAGGTAGAGGTACACTTATAACCAAAATCTGTAGTATTGTATGTAGGGCAGAGTATTCTAGGATAGAGTTTAAAAAACAAAAGCATAGGAAGCAACTATAAATCTATGTCAATATAAATTTATGTTAATAGATATGCAATAGAAAAACAAGTAGTCTGTGTCACAATAACAGAGTGGGGGGCAGAGATAAAGGAGTCGAGTTTTTATATGTGACTGATATTAAGTTCTTCAGTTTAAATTGGATTGTCCTAACTTTACCAAGTCTATGTAATTGTGACGGTAACAACAAAGAAATCACCTACAGAATATACACGAAGGAAAATGAGGACGCAATCAAAACATGTCACTACAGAAAATCAGCCGACTGGTGGTGTCCTTAGGTCTAAAGTGTGTCTCTTAGAGCAACATACAGCTGGATTCTGTTGTTTTGTTTTATCCGATCAGCCTATCTATTCCTTTTAACCGGCCAGTTTGACCCATTTACAGTTAATTACTGATGGGGAAGAACTGACCAGCGCCATCTCGTTAACCATTCTCTGAATGTCTCGCGCCTGTCTCGTCTCTCCTCTCTTGCTGCCTTCTTCTTCTGTTTGCTAATTTTGTGTAGAGACAAGTCCTTAGCTAGATTAAGGAAAACAAAAAGAGAAAAGTGTTACAAAACTAAAATTAGAAATGAGAGAGGGGATATTACCACCAATGCCACAGAAATAAAAAGGATTCTAAGAGACTATAATGAATAATTATATGCCAATGAATAAGATACCTTGGAAGAAATGGGTATCTTTCTAGAAATAGCCAACCTAGAAAACGGAATCCTGGAGAGATTAAAGAGAGGCTCTGACCAGACCACAACTTCAGTGCCTTCTCAGAACTGCTCCTTTGAAACCCAAGGAGTCCTTCACTTCCCAGAGGCCAGCCCTGGCGACAAATCCATGGTCAGGCAGAAGGCACCCTGCAGCGCCAGCTTCCCGGAGGACGTGGCTGTCGCCCTGCAGCTCCTTGCTGCCCGGTGCATGAAAAGCGTCAGGGAAGCTCACTTCAGCGTGCACGTCTCTGGGCCTTGGTCTCACTGCTGCCAGAATCAGCCTTCCAGAACACTTCTGATGGGGTCACTTTTCTGCTCTGACAGGGCCACCATGCTGCCATAGGATGACGTGACCATCACCCTCCACCCCTCTGCCCTGATCCTGGGTCCTGGCCAGCTCCCACCTGGCCTGCTCTGGACACTGGGGCTCCGGGTCCCTGCATTGCAAGGGCCAGCTCAGACTCAGCCTCCCAGGAAGCTCCAGTGAGTCTGAGCATGTGTCTCCCTGCCCCATCCCCCTTCCCCTGCCCCCCACTTCCTGCCCAGCAGAAGGTTACCACTTCTTGGGGCCCAGTCGGCTCCCTTCTGGCCCTCCTGGGCTCATTCCTTAGACGGGAGCCTGGAGACGAACCCCTCAACCTTCAGTCCTCAGCCACGGCTCAGCACACAGTGATTTGTCTAAAATGCCACATATTAAAAGACCAAGTATTTGAATTGTATCTCAACATCTAGACGGGACAATATCAGATGGCAACTGGTGTGTCCTTCAGGGCACCCAGTTCAGGACTACCCTCTGGTCCCCCCAATCTGTGCGGCCAAATTCGGTGCCAGCCCCCAGCCCCATGCCGCCTCGGGTCTGCACATCTCCTTGAACAGTGGCTGACGTCTGCCCCTTCCCTCCAATCCCTCCACACCAGTGTCCCCAGCAGCAGCCAGAGGGACCACAGTCACCAAAACCATCATATCACCAGGTTAGCTGTTCTCTTGGCATGAAACCCTCCGGCGCTGGCGTCCACTCACGCCTATCCCTCACACCAGTCTGCTCACTTGGGGGGCCCCCAGTGCTCTCCACGCCTTTGTATGTCCCCCAGCACCACCCCTGCCACCCGAGGCTCATTCTGCAGCTCAGCTTGCTGCCCCTTCCCTGTGGGGTGCATGTCTACCTGCCGCCCGGCTCAGGGAACACAGCCCAGCCCAGCCCTCAGCGGCACTGATCAGTCTCTGCAGGAGGTGTCCCTTGGCTTGCTTTCTGCACCCCCCACAGGTCTAGGGGTCCCTGGGGCTGAGAACCTTGTCTTTCTATTTCACCCCTGGGTTCCTGACATCCAGCACTTCCCTGGCACAGAGCAGGCGTTCCACAAACAACGTTTGAAAAAGGAGGTAGGTTTTGGGTTGTGCTGGGCTCACCTCTGTTTCTGTATGTTACATGTTGAATTCCATAAGCTACAGACACATTCTATTCACCGAGGGAAATTTTCCAGCAGAAAAAAGAATCAGAGGGTTCCCACCTTAGAAATGAAGTTAAATGAATTGGATAAAACAAAGCCAGCCCAATTATTTCCCTTCTGCAAACATCTAAAAACTCAGACAAAGAAGAAATCACTCTCGATTAATTTGAGTCTGTCTTAAATCCAAGTTGAACCTTTTTGTTTTAACATCACTTACCACGGAGGCAGAGAGAAGACGTGTGTTTTTAGACAAATTCTTTGAGTCTTATTTATAAGTCTCCATGTAAGCACAGATAACTCTGGGAAGCCTGTTTGGCAAAAGTTAATCAGGAATCGGAGATTACATTTTTCCTTTACATTATGCACACACTTGAAGTTATGAAGAAAAATTCTAAGCAAATAAATCATGTTTTACACATTACTAATACCCAAGGAACAGATTAAGATGTGCAATGAAATTATGTGTAAGTCTCAGATGTACGGACACACACACATCTCTGATCTATTGCCAAACGGCTCTAAATAAAACAATGATAGATGTTTGCATATATTTATTTTCTGGTGCGCACTTGCGAGTGGAATGCCAAGAGTGTGCTCGGAGTGGCACAAAAGATGAAAGAGGACAAGGTCTCAGTCCTCAGGGTGTACAATCAAAGTGAGGCAGATAAAACAATCCAGACATGAGGTGCATCAGTTGAGAAGGTTGTAAAATTTATGAGGTGCCAGGGTTTGTGGGCTTTTCCAGGGAAAGGAGGCACTGGAAGGGGAGCCAAGTTACTGAAAACCATCGTGTACTAGTGAGTTCAGGAGGACAGTCCAACGGAAGATACAATGCCCTGAGCTGGAGGAAAGGGGGAATGGGTGTCTGTGGTGAGCGGGGCTGTGGGACGGAAAAGCAGGGTCCCCAGGTAAGAAAGCCGGAAGGCCACCTGCATCTCAGGGCCAAACGGAGGCTCGGTTTCCCCCTGGGAGGAACTTGCCATCGCTCAGGTTCATTAAACAGCCACTTGCATCTGAAGCTGGCCACTTCACTCGGAATCCAGGGCCTTTGCCCTTCTCTCCCTGCAAAGGGCCTGGAACGGCCCTGCACACAGGGCTGTCTTGTCAGCAGAATGGCACAGAGAAAGGGTCACCTTCCCTGTCTGCCCCACCCTTGCTCTCAGCCCAGACACGCTTCTGGAAACAGGCCCGACATTTCTGATTAGGGGGCCCAAGACCAAGACAGCCACAGGAAGTCAGTCCTCAGCCTGGGTCTTGGAGTCTGTGTTAACTTGATTTAACTAGTTAAAAAATCCGGAGTTTTCCCAGTTAACAAGTCCCTCACTATTCAGGCTCCTTCCCAATTTTGGCTTTGCTGCAGTTAATACTAAGAGGCCCCACTTCCAGAGCAGCCACAGCACGCTAAGCGCTGGGCTAAGTGCCTCATGGGCACGGCATCTCGGGAGCCCTCTGAAGCGTAAAGCTGAACGAGGACGTCGAGGCCACTCAACAGCACTATTACATCACTTATGTTTCTAAAATGGAAAACAAACCTGTGCGTTTTCACAAATGTGTTAAACTGCACAGGGACATAAGCATGTGCAGGAAGACCCCAGGTGGGGGTCCTGGCAGGCGGCGGGACTGCCAATTAAGTATAATAGGCAACAACTAAAAAACGAAGTTAAAATAATGAATGTCGGGTAAAATGGCTGCTTTTGGCTTAATTTTCCCTCAGAAAAGGCTCTAAGAACTGTGTGGCTCTCTGCCCTAAGATTACCCATGGCTGGGGTCCCCCACGGACCCGGCCAGCTGGGCAGGCCCTGCTGGACACGGGCGTGGCTCAGGGAGGACGGGAAGTGGAGAAGAAACAGCGCCGTCCCCTCCTGGGGGCCTTTGCTCTCTGCCTAGAACTCAAGTCTGATTAGATCGCTTAAGACGAAGACCTTGATAGGAAGACGGATGTCCTCTCCCCAGGTCTGGGAGTCAACGTCACCTTGCTCAGACCGATTGGAAATCAATACAAGAATCAAGCAGAGCTGCTGCCAGGCCTGCCCCACCTGCCCCGCTTGGTGGGGACAGGTGCCCCTGGGTCTCTGCAGATGAGAAAGCGAGCAGAAATAAAGGGGCCCGGCTGGCGTCCACCTGCACGGGCACCGCTCTGACCCCAGCAGCCCCCGGTCAAACCGCCCGGCCTTTCTCGCCTTCCCCAGGGATTCCTCATGCCTCCCACGCTGAGAAGCTGTGTCCCCCTTTTCCAGGCCCTGCTGACGCTCCCTTGTCCCTAACGAGCCCTGTAATCCCTCAGCACACCTCCTTCCAGAGCTGGACATCCCCTGGACTCCAGCTCCATGAAGGGACACCCGCTTTGTCCACCTCTATCCCCAGGCTTATTAGCACAGAGGCACTCGGAGGTTCATTCAATGAATAAATTAGTGAGGCTCAGATTATTTCAGAACTTATTTTACTGTGTTGTGTGTGTGTGTGTGTGTGTGTGTGTGTGTGTGTGTGTGTGTGT
>JAQQAC010020895.1:44949736-44964582 GCA_029783875.1 Phataginus tricuspis | reverse complement strand
TGTGTGTGTGTGTGTGTGTGTGTGTGTGTGTGTGTGTGTGTGTGTCGTCTCTCCCAGGCCCCGGAGAGCCCCCAAAAGGCAGGTGCGTGGCGGACGACAGCATGACCCAGGGTCGCAAGCCTCCTGGGGTCAGAGTCTGGCCCTGCCAGTCACTGTTCGGCAGCTCTGGAAAAGTCGCTCCAACTTCCTGTGCCTCAGGTTCCCTGTCTGCAGAAGAGAGATACTTTGTAGGCCTGTCACGGCACCAGATGAGCTGATGTGCGTGCAGGGTGCAGGCCCATGCCAAGGAGTCCTCTGCTGCCGAAGACGGTCGGCTGCAGTCCTCGCCCCCATCCCTATCATCTCCATCCCCATCGTTATCAGTGTCACCACCTCTGATGTCCCACCAAGTTCCAGGAGGATCCCACAGATCTTCAAAAAAACCCTTCTGATTTGAATTTGATTAAATACTCAGAAAGATAAAACCTCCTCTGAATATGAAGATTGACATTCAAGGGGAAATGACACATAAATAACATGTATTTTGCAACACAGGAATACCTGTGTATTAAGTAAGATAAACCCACCTGCATGAAAACCAGACCCTGAGATGTAGAAGTAATTTTGTTGACAGGACAGGAAGAGAAACCAGGGGACAGGGAGCTTGGCAGGCAACACCCAGGGCGAGGAGCGCCTCTGCCATGTCAGAGGGGAGACGCCGGCCTGACCACCGGCCACCGTTTGGGTCTCTGCTGCTCTGCCCATGCTCGCCGTGCAGATGCTGCTTGCCAGCAGCCATTCTCTGGGAAGTTTCGGAGAGAGCACAGCTGGGCTCCAGCTCTGCCGTGTCCCGTGCCGGCCACCCTGAGCTTTGGGCCCCACTTTCCTTATCTGTGCTGTGCAGGCGGAACGGAGGGAGCCCAGTGCCAGCGCGGGGAGCTTTCGGCTCAGTGATAACCATCCTCAGACCTGCAGAGGGGGCAGAGGGGGTGTGGGAGGTGCCCTCAGATGCGACCCCCAGGGAAATGTCATCACTCAATCACCCCATGTGCTCGCATCACCAAGCCTCACAGTGACCTGACGGCAGGCACATGTCCTGTGTGAGAGCTGCGCACCAGGCAGACACCCCTGTGCCGTTTGCCTCTCGGCAGCCAGCCCGTGCTGTGGCCCATCTGGAGGATGGTGGCCGGTGCAGACTCTGGGTCACTGCTTCTCTGCCTCGGGGTTTTCTCACAACCCCATTCCTGCAGCTCCGGAACCCAGGGGCTTCCCCCTACCCTGCACGTGTGCCCACAGGCAGCTTTCTGGCTGGCTGGCTACTTGACTCGTATTGTCCTGGTGAAATCTGTCCGTACAGTTATTCAAACAAAACGCCCCACCCCCTGCACAGTGCAGTGGCCAGGCAAGTGCCTATCACATGGGGACAGAGCCACAGTGACAAAGGACATGGCTCTCTCCGAGTGGGCATCTGGCAGGAGGCCAGCTTAGACCGACCTGCTAACAGACCAGTCAGACACAGAGTGTGAGAAGAGCCTGGAAGAAAATGAACAGCGTGATGGGTTGGGGTGGGCCGGAAGGCATCCTGGTGTGCAAGGGGGTCAGCGAGATCCTGGGAGAGCTTCTCAACCCAGCTGTGCGGGAGCAGGTGCTGCCGCAGGCACCAGAGCCCAGGACGCCACACTCGAGGCCTGAGGAGGCTGTGGGGCCCGTGGTTGCCTCTACCCGTGGAGGAGTCAGGCCCTAGGCTTAGTCTTTCACCCGAACAAAGTTGGGGTGTGGACGGCCGCAGCCCACTTTCTAAGCGCCCATTAGGTGCCACCCACGGCTGATGGATGACCTCATCGCGTGCTCCTCCCACTTGCCAGACGGTGGTCTGGAAACTGATGCCAGGGTCCTCCGTAAGGAGGCATCTTGGGGGCAGCCAGCAGAAGACCTAAGGGGACTGCTTTTCCCTCCAGAGCGCCAAGCTCAGGAGCAGCGGACTGCCTTCCATGCAAAGGCGCGGCAGCTGACGAGGGCCTGAACGCTTCTAATTAGGGCCTGGAAGGTCTGAGCCGCACGTGGGCCAACACGGTGCTTATGAACTGGTAAGAAAACACATGCAAATTTTTCTTTTTATATAGAATTTGCCTTGACTTCATACAGATCTTTCTCCCTTTTCATACCAACATAAGAGTCTGTAAATCAAGGCCTTTACCCTGGGCTGCATGATAAACTGAAAGGGTATGTACAGCAAATTAGCCATTTTCAGCTGAGAAAGATGCAACACACATGGAAGGCGAAGGATGAACCTCAAGTGCACAGATGTTTACTTTACAGTTTTCTTTAAATTCAGAAAGTGCTTGCAATTTAATTAGCCATTTCATTTTACCAAAAAAAAGTCCATGTTGGCTTCAAGAGCTTCTGAATGACTCTAACACAGAGGGGCATTTCCATTCCTGACGCGGCCCCTGCCTTAACTTCAGCTGTGCTGTAGTTTCACTATAAAGGCAAATGGCACCAAGCGGCGAGGAGATGTGTGGTTCGCCCATCGTCATGAGTATTTATCAGGTGCCTATTCTGTGCTGTGCATCAGGCGTGGGGAGGAGGATGTGGGAAATAAGCCACGTGGGCTCTGTTTTCAGAACCCAACCTGGGACCTCGCACCTTCGGAAGGGTGGATGTCATGGCCTCCACTGGGGGAGATTCAGAGGCGGCATGGGGGCACCTGGCTGGGTGTGGGCCTCCCGTCAGCTCCAGTGGACACAAGTGGGGTCCTGTAAGCAGCAGTCTGTGGAGTCTGGTGGGTAGTGCGTGTCGTGCGCATCCGTCAGCCTGGGCCCCTGTATCTCCTTCGGGAAGCCCCTCGCCTGGCTTTTGCACAGACCAGCTGGAAGCGAGGCCCTCTCTCCTCTGGGTGGGCAGGATGACCACTGTCCCACTGCAGACAGGAAGATCTGGACCTGCCTGGGGCCAAGTACAACCCAAAATCAAGGACTTAAAACATGCTGTACCGCATGGAGTGAGAGAAACCATGTTTGTGGGACGTTAGCTAAACTGGTTGATTTTCAGTTTGGTTTTGTGTCCCTCACGACGCAGACTTCCGGAACACCAAGTTAGGGTGGCAGTGACGACAGGGAGGTGGCCTGACCCGCAGCGGGAGGTCCCGGCAGTGCTGTTGTCTGAGTGGCTCCAGGGACGGGGCGCCGCCTCCTGGGGTCAGGGATGCGTGTGGGAAGCCCACGCTGGAGGTGTTTCTCTCTGATGGGCTGGAGATGGTCTTTCTGTGCCTGCCTCTCACTCTCTGCTCAGGGCCCAGCCCGTGGGAAGCGGGAACATCCCCAGCTACTTGGCATTCATTTGAAAAGAAAGTCAACAGCTACGTGCACAGAACGGCATGTACAGGGCACTTCTGATCAAACGAGGAGACTAAGGTTCAGAAGCCCGCATCTGCTCATGTCCACACCACTGTGTGGCTCACTTCTCAGTGCCACCAGGGGAACCCTCCTGTGGGGTGGCTGGGGGTCACTGTTTGCCCCAGGAGGTGGGTCATGGACCTACTGTACTGAACTGGGAATAAATGCAGGTCCTTCTGGGTGACAGCCAGCAGGGCGGGCATGGGGGCTGCCCAGAGACACCCCATGGAAGCCCTGGCCCTGCCGGCAGGCCTGGTGGGCAGGCTGGAGCTGGGAAGGAGGGAGGGGAAGGGAGGGGGAGGGACTAGAACGGGGAGACGGGAGAGAGACGGAGACAAGCTCGGCCTGCTGCACAGTGTTGCCTCAGGGCAGTTTGCTTCTAAGATGATACGGAGCAGGGAAGACAGGGATGGGAAATGTTAATTATGTCGACACACGCTTCATCTCCAGCACCGGCAAGTCCTGCCCAGGGCCACCACCAGGCAGATCTAATAAGCCAAGGAGGCATTTGGAACACGCTAGACAACGGGCCGGCCACCAGCTCATCCGCTGTCCCTGGAACCCAGACCCCAGGCCACGGTTGTGCCCAGGGAGATGCATGATTCAGCTCAGCTCCCTGCACGATGATTAAATCTTTACACCGTATGGATCCATCAACATGCAAGAAATCCGAGTGGATAACATAGGTAAACATTTTTTTTCACCTGCTTCTTGCAGCCATCCGCTGAGTTTTCCATGTTGCTTTTTAATTTCCTACTGCACTTTATGACTCTTGCAATGACATTCTTGTCTGGTATTAAAAATAAATAAATCTCCCAAGACCCTAGAGTCCCAAGGCTTAATGGGGCTAATTGTGGATTTGCGTTTTCAATCTGCCAAATGAATACTTAGGGGCACACTTACTGCCACAGAGAAATGAATGCACTTCACACAAGTCCAATTTCATTCACCCAACGTTTTGAGCATCCAGTTCTAGGGCGGCAAACGGAGCTTCTCCTGGGTGCTGAGTGATGGCAGTGGCTGCTGAGAGCCCGGAGCTGAGGGGTTCTAGAAAGCTCCTTTGGCCCCACAGGGATCGCTAGTGATGCCTGCCTCAGGTGAGGGCAGGGGAGGTGGCTGTACAGCTGCCACGACTGGGATGACTGTGCCACCCCACATCCATGCAGGTGCTGTCCAGGTGTGGGGGTACAGCTAACTGGCTTGGTGGTCAAATAGGAGCTAGTGAAGCCAAGGACACAGGTTAGGGTAGATGGTTACTGTCTCGGGCTTGTATTCTTAGCACCAAGGGATTCTTTACCCTCTCTGGACCCCGACCTGCCAGCTATAAACACCACCAGCTGGAAGGATTGAGACAGACGGGGTTAAAGACACAGTGGCGTCCCACCCAGTGAGGATGAATCTGAAGTGTTGTCTTGCTGCAGGAAGCAGCTTCGTTTCATGTTCACACACACAAACAAATTGAAAGTCAAAATAAAACCCTCACCGAGAGCCCTGCTCCCAGGAGCTGCGCTCCAGTTCTTTCTGCAGTTTTGATTCACAGCCCAGATCTGCCCGCTTCTGGGTGGCAGACAAACCCTCTGGGTCCCGGCTTTCATCTTCTCCTACACTTGCCCCTTGTGCCTCCCTCCCTCTCCTTCCATCCAGCGAGTCAAACTGAAGAGAAGCGTCCCATCTTAGAGCCAATCCCCCTACACGAAGGGTGAGCTCCAGGGGGTGGCCCCGGCCCACCTGCCGAGCCCCGTTAACATCATCACCCCCACTACCCACCTCTTTGCTGAGTTAAATCCTATTTACTCACAAGACATCAGTTCACATGTCCCCGGGGTGGTGGGGGCTCAGTTCCTCTATCATCTGGCCTGTACGAGTCAGCTAATGTCTCCTGTAAAGGGGCAGAGTGTGGTCATCTCAGGGTTTAGGGGCTACTGCAATTGGTCACTACTGCAAGTACTTAACTTTGCTGTGTGGTGTGGAAGCAACCACAGTCCGTATGCAAATGAATGGGTATGGCTGTGTTCCAATAAAACTTTATTTACAAAAACAGGCAGAGGGCCATAGTTTGAAGACCCCTGTTCCAGAGAATCACATTCCTGTTGCCCTTTCTTCTTCACAAGATTTTATTAATGTCTGTATCATACAAACAGATTTAAACTCCACGAGTAAAAATTTATGTCTTTCTACTACTTTTATAGGTCATTTGATAAATGCTTGTGAAATGCGGCACTGAGTCTGGCACTGGAGATGTGTGCGACCCAGAAGTGCATATCCTGGGATTTGTGTTAGCTCTACCAGAAAAAAACTCCTTTTCTCCCCTTTCCTCCTACTTAAACTTGGGAACATGTAGGCTTGCACTGGTCATTGCCAGCTTCCCTCCATGAGTGGAGAGGCTGACTAAAAGGAACCACTCCAGAGGCGGCAGAAATAATAATGATAACAGCTTCATGCCCTGGACCAAGCTGCGTCTGAAGCTGTCACGTGGATTTCTCTGTTACTTAACTTTTATGTTTAGCCACTCAGAGGTCAGTGTGGCCACTTACAACTGAAAGGGTCCTAAATGAAGAACTTGATTAATAAAACATGGAGCTAGGACCCCACTGAAACACGTTTCCAATATCTCATATTTAACGTGGCAGAACTTTCCACAAGTTCATTATTAGGGGCATGAGCTACCCTATGGTTATCCCCGCTCTAACCCGAGAGCATCTTCCCCGTGAAAAGGCTCCACCCTGTTAGCAGCTCCCTCACTGGAACACCGCCCCAGCATTTAGCTGGCCACTGCTCGGGCGTATGACAGCTGGCATATCTGTGGGAATCCTGGGCTTGGTCCAAAGCCTTTAGCATGAGGCCAGAGCTCACAGAGAAGGGCGTACAATCAAGCTCCTAAAGCAGAGATGTGCACACACCCCTCTGGGAAGAGTGGGGCTGCAATCACATGCATCTTGCCCCATGCAAACAACTGTAGGGTGAGGATATTCTCACCTGATCAGAATTGAATGCTTCTCTAATTTGGGTCATTTGCTGGAGCTCTGAAATATTTTTTTTTACCTAAATGGAAAATTACATTTTCTCTATAAGTAAATAAGATCCACATGATTCCAGCGGCATTTACAACTGGGGGAAGGGAGGGAGGGGCGGGGGCCAGGTGGAACCTGAGGATGGGAACCGTGTGTAAAATTTCTCTCTTGGCAGCGATTAAAGGCTGTGGCTGCTGCATGGTTTTCCCTGTGACATTAAAATACCTGCATCCATTTTCATTTCATTTCACTGCTCAAGGCTCTCTTACTTTCCACCAGCAAACCCTCGCATGGTGGAGCATGCACACGTTTGTTGGCTCTGATGGTGAAAGCACGAGATCCTCCATGAAAATGTTAACCTTGGCAAGTGAGGAGATGCTCTTCTGGGGCCACCATATGGGTCGGCTGTAGAAGCGAGGAGGAGGGGAGCCCCTTTGTGGCCACTGCCAGGAGAGTGCGGAGCCCACGAGTGGCTGGTGAGGGCGCCCGGCTACGGTGCCAGGGTTCCCGGAGCACAGCCCAGGGCAGTGGACTAATTGGCTGGAGTGCGCATTGCCAAGCACGGCTGCACGGGGCCTCCTTGGCGCGCTGATCAATCAGTGGGCAGGCTGATCCAACTGGGAGCCCCAGCGATCAACGCTGGAGCCCGCTGCTTCTCCGCAGGAGGGGGCAGGGTGTGCGGGGGGGCAGGGCTCCCGGCGGAGCCCAGGATGTCAGCACACACAGCTTTCCCTGCCATCTGTCCTGGATTTGAGTTTATCAAAATTGTGTCTGTGTGCAGTTTATGTACACAGCCACAGTTGTGATGTGAGGGAACTGCTGCCATATGAGGCCCCGGAACACAGAGGCTGCCGCCGCCTCCTGCTTTGCTGTTAATGAAAAGTTGTATCGGTGGCAGCGAATGTGGGGTTGGCAAGCGGCACAGCTCCAGGATGCTTCCTGAGGACGCAGCCAGGACGCCGGGGCGGGGCGCACGGCCCCCAGGTCTCCTGAGCCTTCCCGCCTCCTCCCCAGGGCAAGAGGGGGCCAGACACACAGCGTCGCACTGTCCCGTCAGCAGATGCCCAGGCCCACCCTCGCCCATCCAGGGGAGAGCCCCCCGCTCCTGGTCCTGCCCTCCCGCCTCGTGCTGGATCACCCAGGGAGACTCTGACTTTCATTCCAGGGAACTAAAGAAAGCACGTTTGTTATAATATCATATGTAATGCCACGTGTTACATACCCAGCTTATCTAGGGGATGTGCATGTGTCAAAGACACAGGAAAACCCCATTTTACAGTGAAATCAGCCTTTGCGTGTGGCCGGTGCAGCTGACCCCAGGAGAGGTCTCCACCTGAGTCTCCAAGACTGCTGTTTCTGCCTCACACTGCATCTGCTTCCCGGCAGCCACGGCCCAGGATAAGCTAGCTCAAGCAGTCAAGTAGCTGTTTCTGTGTGACTCACTCATTCAGGGTTTAGGTTCTGAGGGCAGATCAGCAGCCTCGTACCTTTCAGCGGTGACATGGGAGGTGACAGTGGCATGTGGCTCAGGCTCCCCCCAGTGTGGGATGATGCCAGCACCCACTCACGGAGCTGTGGTTGGTGAGTGATTACGGGACATGCCTCGGTGCCGCCCCTGATACTGTGCTGGAATATTCCAGGGTGCAGCTGGGGCTCTTCAGGCTTCTGTGAACCAGCCCAGACCCCAAATGTCAGCTAAGCCCCTATCTGTGCAGAAGGACCTGCATGAAGTTCCCCACAGTCACCTTTGCACGGACACACCTGTGTGTGTCCATGACTGTCACAGCCCTGTGGCCTGGGCTCCTGTGGAAGGACTGGGGTCCATGTTTCTGTTTGGAGCACAGAGAATGCCAGGACAGTGGGAGCTGGCACACCCACCCTTAGAGCCTTTGTTCTTGGATTGACGGGCTGCACTGGGGACGTGCTCTGCAGCTGCACACTGCGGGGCTGGGCAGTCTGATGTAGAGCTGCAGCCCTGCCCCAGCCCTGCTCAGAGAAGACAGGGGCAGCCGGGTTTGTGCGCCCTCATTTCGCATCCTTGCAAACAAACGTGGTGAATCTTCCAGCCACGAAAGGCACCGTCTCCCAGCAACCCGCACCAGCACACAGACCCACTTGAGCACCTTTCCCAACATTTCCTCAGGAGCAGCTGTCAAACTTTTAAACAGCCACTACACGTGCAAACAAACAGACTTGAAGGTAGAAGAAACCCCAGCAGGCCTGTGTGGGCGGACTGGGCAGTCAGCACTTACGCCGCCGTCGCAGGGGTCCCCACCGATGCACTCCACTCCCGTGCGTTCTCCCCATCAACGAGGCACTCCCGTTTTACTCTGCATCGCCTCCCTCCGGAACCTGAGGTCCAGGTCAGCACCCGACACCGTTGTTAAATGCGGACTGCCCCTCACATTCCCCTCCATGCCACCACCCTCCGCAGGGCATAGCCTCCGTCCTCAGTGCTCGCAGCACGAACCTCGATGCCCCACCCAACGCAGACTGCCTCCTGTCATCTGCCTTTTCCTTCCATCCTTAAGACTGCCCCCCGCCCCTAAATCCTGGCTTCCAGAAATAAGCAACACAGGTCAAGCCTGAAGCAGCGTCAGGGCTGGAAGGACCCACAGGCCCACCTCTGCGGCCAGGCCCATGTGAGCACAGCGGAAGCTATGTCTCCCTCTGGCCTGGGAAGTGGCTGTGCTGGGCACCGTTCACCCACCTCGCTAGTAATTCTGGCACCTGAAGATTCTCTTTCCGAATTTTAAGTAAGACACTTATACACACATGTATATAAATATCTTCTCTTGCTGTACCATAGGTCATACGGAGCCCAGCTCATTAAAGTAGAATTATGGTCTCATAATGCCTGTTCCAGAACCTTCTACAGGCTCCCTGTGCGACAGGCTGGCTATTTCTCAGTGTTTCACTGCACTTGTAGGTTAGCAGCCTGGTCTTCCTATACCTCCCCATGCACCTCAGCGCCATGGTAACTGCTTCCCCAACTCGAGGAAGCAACAGGATGTCAGGATGTGCAATGCAACACGGTGACATGCCAGCTCAGGCACTCATAGTTTACTGGAAAATCCATCTCGATCTGCTATGAGGAAACCCTCAAGTTGTTGATGCTGATGACGTCATGAAGCTTCATCGGGCAACCTCAGATTGACCCAAATTGAAGGCAGCCCACATAACAGCAAGCCAATGCTCTTTAAAAGGTCAGTCAGGAGAGGGAAAGAGCTGCCCAGGAATTGTTCCAGAACAAGGGAGGCATGAACACCAAATGCAGGGAGTGGTCTGGCTCGCATTCTGATGGGGTGGGGAGCTGCAGAGAACATCCCTGGGACAGCTGGCAGTACTGGAATATGGGCTGTAGATGAGTTTGGTATCACTGGTGAATTCTCTGAATTTGGAATTGGGTGTTAGGTAAGAGAATAAGAACACATAATTAAGTATTTGGGGTAAAAGGCTGTGATATCTATAACTAATTCTCAAATGGCTCAGGAAAAACACTGTGTGTGTATGTAGGTGGGTGATAGATAAATCAATGTATTGATAGGTGACTGACAGATGATAGCGAGGCTAATAGAGCCAGCAACTGTGTGAGCAAGGTGGACAGGTGGTGAGAGTGTGTGGGGAAAATAGGAAAATAAGAGAGTTTTTGTTCTGTTTTCACAGCTCTTCTCAAGGTTTGAAATGACTTCCAAATAAAAGTCAAAATGACAATCGTTAGTTGATCACTTACTATGTGCTGGGCATTATTCTAAAAACTCCACATCTCCTCTTACTTAATTGCATAGCCACTCTGGCAGGTAAGGGAACTGGGAGCTCCTTTGGCAGATAAGAAAACTGGGGTGCAGGGGAGCTCAGCTGCCCTCCTGCAGCAGGTGACTGGGGGAGACGGGGTTTGAACCTCGGTCTGTGAGGCTCCAGAGCTCATGACCGCCCTGCTGCCCCCATGGCCCACACAACCCGGCGGCCCCTCTCATGGGTCACTGTGTCGTTGGAGTTTTTGTCTGCTGTGTCTTCAGCGATGGCCTGCTTTGTGCCAGGCCTGCTATAAGTGCTGGAGATGCACTGTTAACAGCACAGACATGGTCGGCCTTCTCCAGTCTAGTGGGCAGAGACGGCAGTAACAGAGCACGACGTGCAGCAGGTGAGCTGCTCCAACGTCAGCACCGGTAGGAAAGGGAGACCGGGTCCCGGGGGAGGGCTCCAAGTCTAAGGAGGGGCGGGGGCCCCATTCAGATGGGGACAAGCGGGTGTCCGGGCCAGGGAGCGAAGGCGCAGCAGGACTGCCCGACTCACAAGAGCACGAGAGTCAGTTGCAGTGTCGTCCCGAACCTCGGGGAGAAAATGATCCTGGGCTTCCCCGAGGCTGCATCCCGACAGGCTCACCCACTCCAGAGGGGACGCTGATGGCCTCTCCTGGATCTTGTATTTATTGTTAGGTTTCCATCAACAAGAATTTATTTACAAGTAAACATCAATCCCGTTCCCGTGTTTCTCCTGTGACGACTTAAAATACACAGACTTGTGTGTGTTCTCGTAGGCACGGAGCCCACTTTCCCTCCGCCCTCCTCCCGGGGGAGGGCCCTGCACGGCTACCGAAGTGTCTCTACCGAGAAGAGCTCAGGGAGGCTGCCCAGGTGCCCTCGGACACGATGGCGGCCCGCGTTGCCGGCTCCGTGCCTTCCTGCGTGTTTGAGGTGTGGCCCTCTGACAGACACGTGAGTAGCCATTTCTGGACGGCAGTCTGGTTGGCTTGAGGTGACCGGTGATCCCCACACACGGCTCTTCTACTCTTTCCGGATGGGCCGGACATTTCAGTAGACTCATGCCAAACACCGAAACCCCTCAAACTTGGGCAGGCTCAGGGAGTTATCACAATATAGAGCTGGAACTGGTCCTGTGTGACCCCTTGTCTGGGTACAGTCGGACCTCCTCAGCTGTTCTCCGGGCTTTCAATCACTTGGCCTCTCAAGCAATGACTGGTAAATTGGAAAGTGATTCAGTGAGGCTGGGTAAGTATGTACCCCGCTAAAGTTTTGTGGGCCTCCCCCAGGCGCTGACGGGTCCTTGGGGCCACCTTTTCCTCCCACAGCCAGTGCACTGTGGCCCCATGCTGCAGACAGAGCGCTCCTTCTGCACACTCACACGGCCCCCATCCATCTCAGTGAGAGGGGCAGGGGGAGAGGAGGTTGAAAAACAATAAAGCATCATGCACTGCGACAGCCAGAGTTCTCAGTAAAGAGGTGATATTTACCCTGCTGGTTTATAGTCAATTTTTAATCCAGTTCTTCATCATTGGTACAGATGCTAAAAGGATCCCTAAGAAAATAAAACTGTTTTTCAATGTCTGAGTTCAAAGTCTTTGGAAGAACTAAAAATAGCTGAAGGGCAAACATGCCAAATTCTATCTGCTTTCCTTAAAGGAGAGGTTCTTGGTCAAATACGGTGGACACAGCAGGGGTGTTGTGTGTGTGGCCGTCCATGTGGCCAGGGCTCTGCGGCCCCCAGCTGCTGGCTGGGGGGTCCCGTGCACATGCCATGGGGATGGTGCACCACCTGGGCTCCCGCAGCGCACAGGAGGTGTCTGGGTTCCTCACAGTCCCCAGAGCCCTGTCACAAGGGCCTGCTGGGGACGAGCGCCAGGCAGCGACTCCTCCAGAGCAACAGGGCCACACAGAGCAGCGGCCCTCTGGCAACGGTGTGGCTGGCCCCTGCTGTGAGCCGGGCCTGCTCTCAGGGGCCATGACAGCCAGTGCCCACATGTGTGCCCAGCAGGAAGCCAACAGAGGAAGCCTGCAGTCGTACCACTTCCTACCACCCACTTTGCCCCCACGGACTGTACGATCTGAGAAAGGCGGCATCTGCCCTGGGCCCACCTTGGACGCCTTCCTGAAGGTCAGTCCTTGCGGGTGGCCGCACAGACGCACACCTGAAGGCACACGCACTGTTCAGTGGTGGGGGGTGAGTGACCCAACATCCATGCTCACCTGGAGCCCTGAGCTGGTGTGGGAGAAGGGCCTTTGCATGTGGAATTGAGTTTAGGGCAACAGGATGAGGTCATCCTGGATTGGGGGGTGCCTAACCCCAACATCTGGAGTCCTTAAGGGAGAGGAGAGACTGCGATTTGGAGACAGACATGGGGCCCCCACACTCCTTAGGCCACTGAGGGCAGACAGCCCCACAGGAGGGGGCGGGCGTGAGGGCAGGAAGTGAGGCTGGGTGGAGAGGCAGGGCCGGAGCTGGGGCTCTGCGCCGCACACACAGGCATTGCCTGGGGCAGGTGCTGAACCTACTTGGGCTTCAGTTCTTCATCTGCCCGATGCTGAGGATGGCACGGCGGGGGCCCTGTGAATGCGTGCGGGGGCTCTCGGCAGGAAAACACCGCAGCTGCACGCAGGCCAGGGGCAGTCAGCTGCCTGGACTGGGGTCCCAGAGAAGCCATCTCGTGGCCGTGAGCTCTGGCTGTGGCTTCTGCACCCCACAGGGCAGTGAGAGGAACTACCTCATGGGGCAGCCGTGAGCCCTGGCTGTGATGGTCCCCTGGGGCCCCCAAGCCCACAGCCGTGGACATGCTGACCCCAAAGGCAGAGAACAGTCAGGAGTGAGTGTTTCCTAAGAGCCACCAGCAAGATCTTAGACAAGGTACCAGGCATAAAAACAGAGCTGGTGCTCTGTGATGCCCAGCTCAGGTTCCCTTAGGCCCACGCCCAGATCCCTCAGGTCAGTGAAGGCTGTGGCCTGGGCGAGGTGGAACCGGCTCTGATCAGGGCAGACAGGGCCTGGCTCCCAGGAGGACCTCCCCGCCCAGATGCAGAGAGTCACCACACGGGGGCCCCTTTGGATTCAGTGACTGGGGTCCTCTCTGGGCCGTGGTCTCATGTTGGTGAGCGCCTGCATCTGTTATGGGGTGATAACTCACTCAGCTATGATTTGCATATAAAGACAGCTTATTTAACTTTTTAAATTAAAGCTTAAAAGCCCTTAATTAAAACAATAAATCAGAGAACCATTCCTGTGGCAATGTGGGAATAGCTGGATAAAGTCTGATTTCTCTGTTCAGCCACACAAGGTCTTAACGCCAAGGGCTGTCCTGCGCTCAGGACACGGTGCTCCAGGTCAGGTCCCTCCACTTTCCCACACAGTGACGGGCCTGGGCATCCAGGAAGCCACGTGAGCCGCCCTCACTAACGTGCAGACGCATTCTCCCTCTGGCAGCCGATTGAGCCGCGGCATGGCCACCACCCGGTCCCGAACATGCCCAGGAAGAGGGCGCTTGGGCAGCGAGGGCTCCGGGGGCTGGTTTGTGAGCACAGGGAAGAAAGCGTTGGTGTTGGGGGGTTTCTCCTTGCTCCCCTCTTCCTGCCCATCTACTGGAGCAGGGCTGCTGACATTTCCTATGAAGGGTCAGAGAGTCACTATTTTTGGCTTGGAGGACCATGAGGACTCTACCACACGAGTCAACCCTGCCCCGGTTGCAGGAAAGCAGCCCCAGATGATGTGAGAACAAATGGGTGCACTGTGTGCCTGCCAAGGCAGCTTTACTTACAGAGACAGGCGGAGGCTGCACTGGGCTCACGGGGCATGGTCAGGGTAAAGGTGAAGCACCCTTCACCACTACTTCTTTTGTGGGAAGTTCCTAAGGATGGAATCTCTGTCGTGGTTCTATTGGACACATGCAGGCTGACATGGGTGGCGGGAGGGTGTACAGGCATGGGGGCCCGACGCCACGGATGTGTGTGCCATGAGCCATGTGACCTGGAGCAATTACCTGTCCTGTGCTTTGACTTCTCATCTGCAGAATGGGGATGACACTGGGTTCCTCGAGGGGCTTTAGGCGGGGACTAAAGTGAGCCGAGCCCAGCTGAGTGGCCAGCAGAGCCTGACTCAATTCCCGCCTTACGGGTGTGGCTTATGCACAGTTGCCAGACCCAGATGGTGGGGAGAGAATTGATGCTGATTCTCGGGGTCCGTCTTAACGCTGAAAAGAAATAGTTACTCGTTTGTAAGTCTGTGTGCACCAGGGTCTTGGGGTCGGGGGAGGCAGGTGGAGAGGCAGCTGTGCCCAGAAGCAAAGGCAAACTATAATTCCTGAGATGCCCTGGTATTTTCAGGGGCTCATCTGGGGGTGGGGGCGTACCACGGGGAGGGGATATACAAGCCCCTGTAAGTCCTACGGTCCTACAGGGTGGGTGGTGGTGTCACCCTCCTCTTCCAAATGAGAGGGCTGACGCACGGAGGGGCTGACGCATGGGGGGCTGGGGCACGGGGGGCTGACGCACAGGGGGGCTGATGCACAGAGGGGCTGATGCATGGGGGGCTGGGGCACGGGGGGCTGACGCACAGGGGGCTGGCGCACGGGAGGCTGACGCACAGGGGGCTGACGCACAGGGGGGCTGATGCACGGAGGGGCTGACGCACGGGGGGCTGACGCACAGGGGGGCTGATGCACAGAGGGGCTGAT
>JAQQAC010020895.1:44916818-44944736 GCA_029783875.1 Phataginus tricuspis | reverse complement strand
GCTGATGCATGGGGACTGGTGCACGGGGGGGCTGACGCACGGAGGGGCTGACGCATGGGGTCTGGCGCACAGGAGGCTGATGCACAGGGGGCTGACGCACGGAGGGGCTGACGCACAGGGGGCGGATGAACGGGGGGGCTGACGCACGGGGGGCTGACGCATGGAGTGGCTAAATAGCCTGCTGGCAGGTGGAGGGCCGGCCACTGGGACCCAGGCCATGAGCACCGTCCCTCCCACCACTTGGGCACATTGACACGGAGCAATGTCAACAGAACAACTTTCAGCAGGAGTGCTGCACGGTCACAAGCTTTTAAAAATGCCCCAATCAATTAAAAGTTGCTCCCAAAACATATTTTTAAACAAGACACGTGCTCTTCAAACCCGTGGTCTTTGGACTCGTCCAGTACCCGCAGAAGGAGGCTGCTGTCCGTGGTGCTGATGCTCACCAGTTGTCAGCCCTCGGTTGTCCCTGCCTGGGAGCTGGATCACGGGGACACGGGTCAGCACTGCTGGCGACTCGGGCTGCCCGACATCTAATGGCAGTGCAGGTAGATGAGCTGCTGCTGGGGACACTGAAGTAGCTGACATCAATGGATGAAAGATGCCCAGCTCAGACGTGTGGTATTTGAGGTTTAACATGGGTGCAGCCGAGGGTCTCTGCTCTCCCAGACGGGGCCGGTGTCTGCCCACGAGCACTGCCCTGGCAAGCAGGAAGATGTCTGGAAGCCAGCTAAGAAGCCCCGTGGTACACGGGGGAAGCAGTGAGAACCCCACCCAGAGAGGTACAGGGTCTCTAACTGCCTGGTCAGACAGTGAGGACACCACCTCTCTTCTCACCAGTGTTTGGCTCCTGCTGGTCACACAAGGTCCTTCCCCAGGTCTGCCCCGCAGGAAGACAGCGTTTTATCTTTAAAGCCACTTAACACGGCTGGTGACTCACCAGTGAGGGACTGTGAGCCTCAGGCCAGCTGGCAGCCAGCACACCCACCCAGCAGCGCCCCGTGGGGATCGCCCCCTCCCCGCAGGGACCCCTGCTCTGCCACAGCCCTGGAGGTCGCCCTCCAAGGAGGCTGCTGTAGCTGCCGTGGGGAACTTCTGTGGGAGGTGGGTCAGTGTGAATTTCTCTGGCCTTTACAGGTTAGTTCTGACTCAGCTTTCTTCATGCTGGTTCGGCCTCTTTGTCCTCATCTGTGAAGGGGAACAATACCAGTATCTACTTCCCAGGGCTGGGGTGAGGACTCGATGAGTTAACGTGATGTACAGACTCACAGAGGACATCCAGTAAATGCTGGTGACGTTTTATCATTATGAGGACAATGAGTGTGGACACCTGGAGGGGGCGCTACGTCACTCGTGATGCCTCTGGAACGTGTTCTTGATTCTCTCCCAGTGGCACCTCAGGGTTTCCTGGGGCCTCTCTACTGTGACCTTCATCATTTAACACGTTTAACGGAAGCACATTGTGCAAGCCTCTGAGGGTGGAATGGAAGGACACAGAGCTAGTGCAGGGCAGGGGACAGATGACAGTCAGATAACTGCAGAGGGTTGTGAAATGCTCTTCTTTTATTCTTTAACATAAGAACAAGAGGAAGGATTTAAAAGGAAATCTACTTACACTTAGATTTCCTTTTACTTATGCCCCTGACATTAACTTCTCCACGGGCACCATTTGCACTGGAAATGGGTAAGGAGAACAGAAATAGAGCTTGGGGAGCCGCCCACAGCCAGTGTGAAGATCTGAAAAGGATGGTCCTAGATTTGGGGAGACCCTTCCCAGGGACAGGATTCCTGGTGGGAATCACTGAGTGCCCCTCTTTATCCCGGACCCAGAGAACACTGTAACCTCAGACTGAGAAACACTACCAACTAAACAGGGTGAAAAAGATACCATTTCATTATTAACCAATAATCACAGTGTGCCCTTGAATGCTTTTATCACATTGGTAGAAAATTTGCTCGGAATTTAATGAAAATGGGTAAGTAAAACGAGCCCACCAGAGTTCCCACTCGAAAACATAGCTGTTCTCATTCCAACTGACAATTTGTGCACCAACCCCAACCTACTACAAGAACCATTTTATCGTCACAGCTTGAAATTTGTTTTGAATTACCTTGATAATAATACAGCCATTCATTTAGCAGTGGCGCACCACACCGCTAATGGACCTCGGAGGCCTAATTTCTAAAATCCAGCACTGCATAGCTATCGTATAACCAGAATTAGTGATGCTCCATGAGAACAGAATGGCCCGAGTTTGTCTTTGCATGATTAAAACACAGGTAGTTGCGCATTAACGCTGATAACAAGACTTGGTGGATTCCAGCATGGCCATCCATCCAAGACGTTTAGAACAATCCATACGAGCTCAATGGATTCCTCTTCCCTGGAATCCAAATGCATCTGAAAGGGAGGCGATTTTTTTTTTTAAAGAAAGACTCCATTTGGAGTAAGACTGTAAATGAGCGGCAGTTTTGCTCCTGAATGTTCTCTCTTCTCATTCCTCTAAGCTATAGGACGGGCAGCCACACATGGAGAAACTTAATGAATGGGGAAGAGAATTCCATCATAAGCAGATCAAGTCTGGGCGGACAAAAGACTTACTTCCACTTGAAGGCAACCTTGGAACTGAGCTTGCTTCTGCACGACCCAGTTGTCTTAGACAAGGCTCATGGGACGAAGGGTCTCTTAGACCAAAGGCTGACGAGCTATGGCCCACAAGCTGAATGGGACTGCTGCCTGGTTTTCTCCGCAATTCTGCAGGAGGGTGGCCACTGTGTTTGTACACCTATTGTCTGTGGCTGCTTTTGTGCTACAAATGCAGAGGAGACATTGTGACAGAGGCTCTGTGCCCAAAGCCTAAAATATTTACCATGAAGTCCTTCACAGAAAACATTCCTCAACCCTGTCCTAGACCCCAGAGGCCCTCTAAGCCAGAGTGAGGCACCTGGTGAAGGAGGGGCTGGGAAGTGGAAAGACACCCATGCCCCCGAGTCCCCTTGCCCTCTGCCCTCCTAGAGCCAGTTCTGACCTTTACATCTATCGGCATGTGGCTTGTAGGGTGCCTGCTCACCCGGGAACGTGGTGCCCAGGAACTTGCAACAGGAAGTTTAGAACTCAAAATTTTCACTAACTCTTCAAAAGATGACCTTACATTTGGAAAGAGCCAGAAACAAATGTCTCTTTTGATTAAATGGAAAATCAATTTCTGGTGATATGTCTATTCATTAGGCCCCAAACTGAAGCAGAGACGAGGGCTGTGTGCGTAAGCTGCAGTGCCCTGTGAGCTCTTGAAATGGCTGCTGGGAGGACGGGCTGGCCACAGCACACTGGTACACTATTGCTTCTGGTGTGACATCCACTGAGCACCCAGCCACCTGCCTTCTCAAGGGCAGACACCCAGGAGGTGTGCACCCATGAAGACCGGGATCTCAACCCAGGCCTGGAGGAGCAGGTGGACCGGCGTGCATGGCCTCTGAACAGTGGTGCTTCGATGAGCGAGTGGCAGACGGCACATTTCCAGAGGATGTTCCCACAAGTGGGAATTTCAGATCATAGCAGTGCCATTTGCTGGATGAGAGGGTGCCCGAGGTCCATTTGTTCTCATGCGGCTCAGTTAAGAAAACATTCAAGTTTACATTTGGATGCTAGCCATTTCACTGGAAGGACTCTGCTCATAATTAATAAAAATCTGTGTGAAGAGTACTGGTGGTTACTATAGCACAGCCTCTGTACATGGGGGTCTGGATATCCCCCGCCCCAGCTCCAGAGCCTTTATCTCCAGGATTTATTTTTTTCTCAATCATAAAAAGGTTTGAGTGATTCTCCACTCTTTCTGGATCCTGATGGCACATACACTGGGAGCTGATAAGAGAACAAAGCCTCCATCTGCCCAGATCATCCTGGACATAATTTCTAGAAGACATCCAGCCTTTGAAGACTCAGTGATGCCCCAATACACATTTTTGTCCCTAAAGCTCAAGCCATCTCTGGCAAACTGCTGTCACAAGTGCTTTTCCACAGAAAGGTGGAAGAGTGTGTTTCCCCAGGGGCATGGATGCTGAGGGGAAGCCATTTGAGCAGGGGCAGCTCTGGGCCACGCCCAGAGCCACAGGCAGGAACATACAAAGGCTGCATCTTTCTTTAATGCCTTTTTAAATGTATAATCAATCTTTATAGGCTGTCCCCATGGGGAAGGCATAATGGAATCAAGTTGTCACACAATTGCAAACTAGGTGCATTCTGTTAAAAATGGGATTGTATCATATTTCCTGGAGCAATACTGATGATTCCTTGAGGTGGGTGTGAATTGTTTCTAAAAATGAATGTTCCGTTTGATTTAAATAAACTTAATGTGATAGAGGAATGTGCTGTGCCACTCTAATGAGCCCATAACTCATTGCAGGGGTCTAATTCATCCCGGATGGAAGTGCTACTTACGTGGAGTTTTTGAATAAAGGGTGCGATTTTGTGATTCATCCCATCAAATCCGTTTTAGTCTCTGCACAAATGGCTCCAGAGGTGAATATAATCAGGCAGATGAAAAGTAACTGACTGCTTCCCCTCCAGGTGTGAGGTGTGGTGAGCACCGCAAACCCGTGGATGCTGTCAGGCTCCTGCCCCCAGGCAGCAGGACAGCCCAGCTCATCCCGCCAAGGTCACCGGCAGGTCCTCTTCGAGGCACCTGCACCAGGCCGCAGCTATGAGGGGGGACGCCTGCCTCATGCCCACCGTTCTGGCTCCTACTGAAGTCGAAGGGAACTCGGGCCCTAGTTCTTCACCCTGTATCATCTCCATAATGAAAAGATAAAGCTCCACTCACAAAACGGCCTCTACACACTGGTACACACACACACACACACACACACACACACACACACACACACAGAGCTCATCCTCGGAGGGCACCCCACATGCCCGTGTCCAAGTGTGCACACATCCACATAGCTCATATCATAAGAGCACTTCACACTCTTATGTTGTGTGCAGATGAGCACACACATTCCCATGTGCACACATGCACACACGTGAACACATGCACAGACTCACGGTGCACACCTGTGCATATACTGGCACGCAGACCCCCCACACGTCTGCATACATCACTACTGCAGGAGCACCCGCAGGCACCCAGGTGCACACATGCATGCAGGAGGGGCCCACGGTGGCTCCTCTGCTCTGCTGGGCACAGGCTGCAGAACCACACAGCTCCCAGGCCTGCAGCCTTCCAGGCAGCCACCTCAGAGCCTGGCTGATCATGTTATGAGTCTGGGCTGAGTTTCTGCAAAAGCCTCTGGGGTTTTGGCTGAGGGCCCTCCCTAGGCTGCGGAGCCCACACGGAGAGGTACTGTGCCTCTGGGGCACATCTGGCTTCTGAAAACTTAACCCCAAGAGACAGTGCAGACGGGGTTCCTGGAGCCCACTGAGAGTGGTCATGCCTGCTGACGTGCAGCGGTTGTGTGGTCCTGCCCCTCTGCTGCTGGCCTCCACGACACACCTGTACCACAGAACCAGTTCACCTTCACCACCAGCTACTGGAGGGGGGGAGCTCAGTGAGGAAGGGAATCAGAAGATGGTGAAAATCAGGGCTTTGGCCACCAGAGAGCCACAGAAAGAAGCGGCTGTGTGGTTTATAAGCAGATCACAGCTCTCTCTCCAAGTTCAACCTCATACAGAAGGTCACTCAGACAGAAATAGGGACAGGCCAGGCTGCTCCGAGTGATGGGGGTGGGGTGGGGGGTGAACTTGCTCCCTTCCCTGGGGAGTCCTCTGCACCACAGGGTGCCTCAGAGCAGGGAAACCACTGACCACCTGTTAGGAGCCAGTATGGTGCTGCAGGCCAGAACTGACCAACGCTGTGAATCAGCGGCTGTGTCCGAGTCTCAGCTCACAGCTGGGGCTCATCACAGAGAGAATGTGTCCTGGAACCCAGCCATCCACCGGGTGCATGCTCCAGAGTGGGGTATGGCAGCAGGGGGCACAGGGGCCACGCTAGAGTTGGGGGGAGAGCATCTGAAAGCTCACAGCGCCGACCTCAGTGATGAAGGCAGGAAAGGGAGGTGACACCAAGTCCCGGTGAGGAGGTGGAGGGACGGGAGGCGGGCGCACCTGATACCCTCTCCGGAATCTGAGTGGGGAAGGCACTCTTGTTACACACAGGCTGGAGGCTCAGAGAGGCTAGGCCATGGCCCCAAATCACAGCAGACATGAGGCAAAGCTGAGATTTGAGCCCAGGTCAGCCTAGGGCCAAAGTCTATGCTCTAAGCTGCCACCACGGGCCTCTTCTTCCTCTGGAAGATGACTCCGGGTCCCCAGTGAGTCACAAGACGCTGGTGCACAGCCTCCTGGATGCTTTGCTGTTTTGTCCCTGAGCATCAAGGGACAAGATGCTAGGGATGTGGATGACATCCTTTCAATGAAAAGGACGAGGAGAGGGAACGGAAAGGTTGCACATCCTCAAACGCATGCTGAAACATCTGAATGCAAAAGGTGCTCCCCCAAGAAAACGAAGTGTGGTCCGACATTTCCCCAGACACACCGCCCTTCAAAGCACTTGGCGTTTTAAAGAAAGAATCATCTATGTCGGCCCCGCTGATCTGGATCATGTTCTTGGACCGGCACCAGCCCGAGGGGTGCCTGTGGCTTCTGTGAGCCTTCCCCACGCCTTTCCAGCCACCCAAGGCTCCCAGTCCCCTGCCCGCGGCCGGGTGTTTGTGATGAAGCGGGTGGAACGGGGAGCCAGCATCCCGTTTGTCATCCTCCGTCCTGCCCAAGAAACACAGCGCTCTGATGACTAAACGGCATGTTTTATATCAGTTGCTGTCGGCTCCACCTTGGAGTTCGAAGCACTGTTTCTCAAGACTGCGGGAAAACGTCTTCTCATCCTAATGTTAAAATGCAGGGAGAGGTATTGCTGACCATCTCTTGAGCTGAGACACATTTGCAAAGCCAAGACCTGGCATGACTGAATGGTGCTGCTGACAGTTTCTGTGGCCTTAGTCTGGCCCCCCATTCTCAGCACCCTGCCGTATGGCTTCCGCCCACCTCTCCTCCAAAAACCGAAGCCACTTGTAACTTCATATAGTGAGACACACAGGGCGTGCCCTCTGTAGGCTTCTCTGTAATCTTCCTACATTCACGCCCCACACAAGCCGTCCTGCTCCACTCACTTAATGATAAATTCCAATCACCTGCCAACTCATGCACCCTCCCAGTTCCTCCTTCTCCATTTCCTGATTTTTGGCGTTTCTTTGTAGAAGACAAGCATCATGGTGCACCCACTAGCTGTTCTTTAAAATCTTCCAAGGTTGGGCTGTGCAATTGGAAGCCAATAATTTCTGACGTTTCTCTTTCAATTGCCTAAAAACGAGGGTTTTTGGAGGTAATTTATTTGTTACACCCCGAGAATGTAAATTTCTGTAAACATGCTTTAATTTTTGAATAGACATTTTAAGCCATCAAAATGCAACCAATCTGAATAAACTGTTGCCCTGAGAAGTTGGCTCGATGTTATAAAAAATTAAATTTTAAAATACTCTAGCATTGTTAACGGGGGGTGTTAACCTTAACATCTGAACACACACAAGCTCCTCGCCTCGGTCTCCTCTTGTTCTTTACTCTCGTCTCCCCTCGTCCTCAGCCCCTCCGCGCCCGGCTCTGGACTCCAGGCGGCCTCATAGGAAGCCAGTCCTCCAGCTGCCACCTACCAGGCCTCGAGTGCCCCCGCTGTGCACCCGCTGAGCTGGCTGCGCCTCACGCCCCACATGCAGGATCCCGTCTCAGAGAGCTTCACGCCAGCAGGAAACCCCCATGAACCCGACGGTGCCTCGGGGTCCGGCTCCCACGGGGCACCCACAGAGGGAGAGGAGCGGTTAAACCACTCTCGGGGAGGGGGGCTCTGAACGTCAGACCTCTGCGTCCTCCCCAGCAAAACAAAAAACAAAAGAGAAACCCACGGGTCGAGAGACACTTAATTTAAGAGAGCACCAGCTGACCTGACGGTGGCCCCGTGCACCTGGATCCCGGTGCAAACCAACCTTTTCAAATACCACGGTATTCGAGACCCAGGGGTCTGGATGCCAGTGCTGCAGACTTCAGGGCATGGTGAGAATTTTTGGGTGGGACGATGGTGTGGTCGGCCATGCAGAGGGCAGGTGTGGGGCGGTGGCATGCACATTCAGGGCACTCTTCTGGAATACGTTACCATTCTCCATGAGAGAAAGTTTGCAGGACAGCCGGGAGGGGCCTGTCTGCATCCAGACAGATGCATCTGGTTGTGGCCCCTCTCGGCCCACCCCTGGCCCGCTGGGGGCATGTCTGCTCTGTGGTCACTGTGGGGTGGACAGGGAAGGCGCCCACGACTCCCAGCCCAGGGCCTCCAGCTCACCGCGGGCACCATTCTGCACCCACAGGAGAGAGTGCATGCTGGGAGACTGTCGGTGTGCCCACGCTGCTCAGCCACGGCCCTGGACGAGGGGCTCCAGCAGGTGCACAGGGGACCAGGCAGGGCAGTGGGAGGGGGCTGGCGGACGGCGGTCAGGGGGCCAGGCCTGAGATTAGCCGGCGGCCTGGGGCGGACAGGCAAGGAGCTGAGTGCTGCCCAAGGCAGTGGAGGCCCGGGGGTGCGGGGGGCGCATGGATGGGAGGCCGGCATGAGGAAGGCCGTCAGCAAGCGTTTTTCTGGCATGTCACAAACTGTGGGTGCACCCTGGATGTGTGGGCACGGGGCCCCCATTTGGGGCGTCACTAACAATACCTAGAATCAGTCAATCCTGGGAAAGCAGTGGGCACCGCCAGCTGGTTGGAGGGCTGAACCCCAGGAGGGGGCCTTGGTGATGGAGGAGTAGGTGGGAAGTGGCTGTTTTCCATTATTCATTTAAAACATACCATTAAGGTTTTAGTTATGAGCATGCATCCCTCTGATTAAAAACAAAACCACACTTGAGACAAAGCCCTGTGTCCACCCCACACTCCCCCCAAAGCCCTGCAGGGCTCCAGCCAGGCGAGGCGGTCAAGCGCCCCAGGGCCTGACCCTCAGACCCAGCGGTGTGTGATGGGGCACCCACCTTACATTGACTTGGGAAAAGAAGGAAGGGAATTCACACTTTAATTCTTACAAGCATGCAGGAAAAGCAGAAACAGAAAAGTGCATACGCTCATCTGTCCAAGGGGACGTGAACTCTAGGGGGAGGAGGACATGCCCTCCACGCCTGGGTCACCACAGGGGTGGAATGACCCGAGCACCCGACTCCCCAGCTCTGTGCCCTCCCCACCGCCTCATACACCTTCTGGCCTCCTCTCTGGGCACTCGTTTCCCTGGTGGGCTCTTGAACAGCCACGCAGGAGGTGGCCCTTTAGAGAAGGGGGCAGGCCCGGGGTGCTCTGAGGAGCACCCAAGCGCCAGGGAGCAGAGTCACAGCACGTAAGACAGGCGACAGACGGTGGGTGCGCCCCCGGGCCAGCGCCATGCATTCGCTCGTGGGTTGGGTCACAGAGGCTTGGGTCAGTCACTCTCTGCGTCCACCGCGCCATGGAGGGACACCTCACCGAGGAGGGCAGCCCGCCTCATTCCTGCAGCCTGTACCGCTCTCCTGGCCCTTCCACTCCACAGCCAGCCCTTCCCAGAGTCCTCTCTCCGCATCCTAAGCAGAGATGCCCACCAGGGCCCACCTGCCAGCCGCTTGCTCACCCCGGGCCCAGTGCCAAGCTCGGCCTTGCCCCTCCCCGCTGCCGTCTGTGGGTGCACCGGCCTTGGCCCCCACACGGCTGTCCGCCGCCTCTTCCCGGCCTGCCGGGCTCCTCTTAAACAGGGAGGGCCGCCCACAGGCCTGCCCGTGTGGCCCTCTGTCCTGCCGGCACAGTCAGGGCTGAGGGCAAGGCCCAGGGGGAGAAGCCAGAGGGAGCTTCCCGGGCCCACAGCAGCAGCACCCGGAGCAGAGCCCAGCAGTGGTGTGGAGGTGCTGCCTGCGGGCTGGCCCGCCCCACAGACTCCACCCGCGGCTCCCAGGACTGCCGTGGTGACAGGGGGATCCTGGCGCTGGCTGTGGCCCTGACCAGAGCAAATGTTCAGTGAGGAACGTCCTCGGATGACCACATGCCAAAGGCACAGCCAGGCTGGGCAGGGACCGGCTGGAGCGCTGACTCGCCCTGCGTCACGAGGTAAATCTTTCAGAGCAGGAGGGGGCGGGTACTGCAGGCTGGAAGGAGTCCGTGCCCCACCACTCACAGAGCTGGGGGAGCATCGCCCCATCCTTCTGGCAACAGACGGCTACGTCCCACAGACCGCGGAGCTCCTGGGTGGGATCTGAGGGACAAGAGCTCATGAGCCCAGGCCTCCTGCCCCAGGGCTGGTCTGACTCCCTTAGGTGGCCCGGCTACCTGTCCACTGTGAACACAGCCCCACTGGTTCCTCGGGGGCCAGGCTCCACCGGCTCATGGAAATGACTGGAAGCAGAAGAGACGTGGAATAGGCAGGCAGGGAAATCACCCTGGTTCTGAAAGTCTGGCTGAGGACACAGCCCCACACCTGTCGCCTTGGCCACCCACTCCGTGGTCTGCTCCCCAGCTTGGGGCTGTGTACCACACAGATGAGGGGCCTTGCCTTGTGGAGCAGATGGCCCAGCGAGGAGGCCGTGCAGATAGGGCGGCAGTAGGGCCCCCTTCCTCCTGAATGCAATCGCACGTTGTATTTTATTTTTTATTTATTTCACAAATATTTATACAAAGCTCACTCTATACCAGGACACTATTTGGAAGGCTTTTCAAATATTAGCCCACTTAGCAGGCGTGCCAGCACCCAGGTCACCCTGCAAGCTCTGCGTGGAGGCTTCTCTGTTGGGCTCTGAGGAGAAGTAGGCCAACTTACTGGCAGGACTCTGCTCTGGGGACCCTGTGCTGACAGGTGTCAGTGCTCCAAGTGTCTGCACAGGTATACATGAGCACACACATCCGTGTAAGTGTGCATACACACATATGCACACAGGTGCATGCACACAAACATATGTGTATTATACACATTAGCACAAGTGCATATGAGCATTCACACACATGCAGATGTGTTAATGTACACGTGATGCACAAATGCAAAACACATGTGCATACATGTATGTAGGTGTATAGGAGTGTACACACATATAAGTCCATATGTTAGTATGTACACAGATATGCACCTCAGTGTGCGTATCTATGCACACATGTGCACATGTACACACGCACACATGAAGTTAGTCCTTTAAACGTCCTCATACATGAATACATGACCATTTTATGTATGCATGTATGGGCATATGTACACATGCACATATATTTGCACACACACATAATTGTGCATGTATCAAGTGTACATATATGACTGTGCACACACATGCAAAGTTCTTTAACAGCCACATGTGGTCCTATTTTATGAGGGAGGAGACACCAGCTTTGGGTCTGACAGAAACTGCCAGAGATGCCCGCCTGGGAGCAGCTGAGCCAGGTGTGACCCCCCTGCACACCCCAACTCTGGACTCCTGAGACTCCAGCCTCTCTCCTGTAAAGCAGGGCTGGCATGGATCAGCATGGCGAGGCCTCCAGCAGCAGCACACTGTGGGGGCTGCTGGCTTCTGCCCTCCGAGGCCCTGTGTGCCGGCGGTGTAGGCAACGCGGACACACTCATTGTCACTTTCTTCCACTCGGCACAGTGACAGCCTCGGCAATGTTGCCGCATCCAGGGAGCCCTCCCGGGACGGAGCCAGGCCCAGCCTGTGCCCATATTGATCACACAGCCCACCCTCACAGCCCTGGGCGCCGCAGGGGTGGGGGAGTGAGCTCCCTCCCAGCGCACCCCCTGCTCCGTAGTGCAGGGATCACAAGAAGTGGGCCAGGCATGCTGGCCTCTGGGCAGAAGGCCCCCACCTGGGCTCAGAGCCTGCGGGAGGCCTGGGGGCAGGGCCCACAGCGCCACACCCCAGCTACAGCACCAACACCTGCCTGGCGGCCTGTAGATGCCCACAGGGGCTGGGATGGGAGAGACCCAATCACCTTAGGCCTGCCGTGCCCACCCAACCGTTTTTTCGTCCTGTCTTGTCAGGGGAGGTGGAAAGCGGTGCCCACAGCCCTCTGCTGGCCTCTCTCGGTTTGGGGTCCAGCCATGGGGTCTGTACCACAGCCACTCCCCCTGTGAAAGCTGAGTCCGATCTTTGAGGGGCCGGGTTTTGGGTCCCAGTGCTGGACCTTGGGCACGGGGACCTCCTCCTTGCCCCGGCCCAGCACCTGCCACCACCTGGTTTATTTCTCTCTGGTCTCTCGTTTGCAGCTGTAAATGGCCCACAGTTGCAGTCACGCATCTCCCCTGCACCCTATGACTCCCCAGAGGGGTACAGAGATGCCCGATCTGCCAGGTGCTGACAGGCCCATCAAGCTGCCCTCTGAAGGCTTCCTGCCACAGAACCGACACCCAGCTGCTCCTGAGAAAACCTAAGGGCCCCTGGGGCCAAAGAGACAGACCGGCGACAGAGACTCTGCCGCCCTTCCCACCTGCAGCTGTGGGAGCTGGGGAGAGCCTCTCACTGCCGCTGGCCCTTTAGACAGTCACTCACGGGTGTTGCAAAGCACTGGAGAAGGCCACCTCCAGATGCAGACACCGGGCCGAGGTGAGCACGTGAGGATGGGCTGAGTAAAGGCTATTTGTCCTTGGGGGCTGTAAGTGCTGGGAGGCCCCTCACCCAGCCTGGTGGAGTCAGACAGGGGGACTTGGGGCAGCTGACACTCCTCTAGGATGGTGAATATGTGTGTCCTAAGGCCAGGAGCCCTGGAGATGGCCTGCAGGTGCACGTGGGATGAATCTATGGAGGAGTTAATGGTGGTGCTCCCAACTCAGAGTGGACACGGATGGGGTGGGACAGCTGGTTTCCCAAGAAACCTGCGTCCAGCAGTGTCGGGAGCCAGCCTGTCATGGCCCCTTGTTGCAGCCGCAGCTCAGCCTCCGAACACCCAGCCAGGGCTCCATGCATCCGGGCATGTCCCTGTGACCCAGCACACTGCAGCCTGTGCCTCCACCCAGGTCTGTGTCCCGCTGAAAGAGAAGCCCCTCTGGGTCCTCCTGGAACGCATCTTATGTGCTTCAGTCTTCCACACAGGCCAGCTCATCACGCCCAGGACAGGACCCCGGACAGCATGCAAACCACTTTGCCAGCTCTGCTTTCATGAATTTAATCTCCTTTTTGCTGCTGTTGCAGAGGAGGAAACACACACAACACATCCCCACCAACCTACGCTTTTGGGTTAAAAAATCACCTGGGAAGTAAGCAGGACTTTGGAGCAGTTTGGCTAACCAAGTGCCGGGGGCGAGACTTTCCATGTCTGAAACTCACGTTAACACAGAGTGTGTGCCTCTGGGGTTTACACCAAACACACCTGCGTCCTGTGAGCATATGGCGTGCACAGACCACACCCATGCGCACACATACGTCACACACTCTCACTTGCACGGACACCACACTGCACACATTCACACACACATGCATCTGGGTGTGCAGGACAGAGTTCCATCTCTGGATGGATGTCCATCCCGGACGGCTCTGTCAGGGGGCTCCCATAGCTGGTAATGGAGGGTGACAATGACTGTGTGCTGTGATCATGCAAAGGAAACCCACGCTGCCAGCTGCACTTTACAGGAAAGTGGAGGATGGGGTGGGGGCTGGGGGTACACGGACGGGTGGCCTAAGGTCAGACGCCAGGGCGCGGAGATGGCAAAGGTCCAGGAAGCCCGGGGTGGGAAGTCCTTGTGGGCAGTCAGCACCCTTCTATGCCCAGGGCCTTGAGAGCCCCAGAGCTGTGACGTGACGGGAAAAGAATACAATGCCAACAGGCCTCAAAGTCCTGGTACACTCCTGGCTGCGGTTTGAAATGCTAATTGGTTTTTCATGGAATTTACTGCCGCTTCGCAAATGTACACTTGTTGGACGTGGCCATAATTTGAGCATTTTAAGGGTAATTTTTACCATGAAGAACTACTTGGCCTTGTCGCAGAGCTGTGTTTGCTTCCATGTGGGTACAATGGATGCCACCACTGTCCCCGAGGCTGCCTGGAGGGCGCAGCTCTCGTGGTGGCTTCCGTGTGGCTGCACCACCTGGCGTGGAACATGGCCCTGGGACGCTGCCTCCAGCTGGGCCCTTTGAGGCCAAGAGCTCCTCTAGTCTAAGACAACCCAAGGCCGGTGCAGGGGGAGGGTCCATCCTGAAGCCCTGGAAAGGGCTGCCCAGGAATCGCTTGCAGACTGAGCTGACCCACTCACTTGCATGTATAATTCCTTCGTTACGTACATCAGACTTCACCCACTACCTGTACTTGCCAAATTCCAAGACCCCAGTGCCATGTCACTTGCCTAGATGTAAAGGTCAGGTTTTACAATTATAAATCTCTCCTTCTTTGGGAGCAGAGAGGCTACACAGCCCTCATAAGCCAGCTGTCGGCAGAGTGGGGACCTCAGCCCATGGCCCACACCTGACTCGTTTGGGTTTTCTGCAGCTTTCTCCTCCAAAATGTTCCCACCTGTAACTGGACCTGTGGGGGAAGGTCAGAGTTCGGTCGGGTCCTGGAGTGGCAGTCGGGGTGGAGCCCGGCGCTTCGGGGTGGTGGATGGCTTGTCCCTACTGTGTCCCATCACTCATGGCCACAAACCATCATTCCAGGAACACGGTGCCCGCCATCACAGTACCATTTCTATCAGTGACCGTGTAGCCCACATGGTGCTCCTCCAGAGAGGCTTCTGTTTCCCACAACATCACAGAATGTTCACCTTGCTGACGGGAGAGGTCCCTCCCCACTTCTCTGGGCAAGCTGTGCAAAGGCAGGGTTCTCAGCCGAAGGACGAGGGACCCTTGGGGCTGGAGAGCCCCTGGCTGGGGGCGTCCCGGGCACCCCGGCATATTTAGTAGCATCTGGCCTCTGCCCACTAGCTGCCAGCAGCAGCCACCTGGCTGTTGTGACAACACAAACTGTCCCCTGATGTTGCCCATGTCCCCTGGAGCAGGGAGCAGACTGTTCCTGGCTGAGAACTGCCCATCTGAAGGACCCGCTGGCCTGAGGACGGCAAGCCTGCTGGTCCACCTCCAAGGCCAGCTGAGGGGCTCAGAGGATGAGGTGACTGCCGTGAGGCCCTTGGGTCCCCAGCTGTGAGGAGGGGTGGCACCACAGCACTCCTTTTGGCTCAGGGAAGGGCACCCTGGCTGACACAGAAAGGCCCCACCTGGGGCCCCGTTGCCTCCAGAAGCCCCGGAGGTGGCTCCTTGAAGCTGCCCCTCCGTGGCTCCAGCTTGGGGGCTCTGCCTGCCTCCCCTCCCAGCTCTAGGGCCGGGGCCTCTGAAGTAAACATTACAAAAGGCCGATTTACACCTGCAAGGGGACAGCCAGGTCACAGCTGCCCTTTGAGCTTTTCCGCAGCCTTGGCGTGGGGTGGGGGGCACTGCCCTCTGCCCCAGCTCATCTCAGATACGCCATCAGCTTTTATGGTTTTTAAACATTTTTATAACCAGAGTTATAAAAAAATATTGCTGGGTTTGGTGATGTGGTAAGTGACAGATGAAACCTATCAAGGTTGTGAAATAAACAGGCTTAGTAACATTCACAAATTTAGCAACATTTTTATTGCTCAAACACACACAGCCATCCCAACTTTTCCTAACAAGCTGTCACCTTTCCAAATCACAGGAACTTGACAGATCAGGTGCAGCGACCGCCCGCACATCGCAGGGCCGCTGCTGCATCCCGGCTCCATCTGTAAGAACAGCATACTACGCCTTCTGGATGACCTCCTGATGCAAAGCATTTATTAAAGGACCAGAAACACCCTGGACAGATGTCCTGCTTATAAAATATCCCTCACGTGTTTCCAAAAGTTCACTGAGTTGGTGAGGCTCCTTTTCTTACGTCAACATAGAAAATTCCCTAATATTGTGAAAATATGAACTTTTCATTAAAGGGGTTGTTACTGTCATTATCACAGAAAACTAGTATTTCAGAGCCTTGTGACTTACACTATATCCACAATGATGGGTGCCTATCCCAAACTAAAGCAATGGGAGAATGAACTTCACGCTCACTCGGTAAAGGAAATGTCTGAACCGAGCTGGAGGTAGCAGGGAGGCTTTTCTCCCCATGCTGGGAGCACAAGCTGGTACAGCCTTTCTGGAGAACAAGTTAGCAATGCCAGGGAAGTTAAAAAGGCAACTGTCCTTTGCCCCACAAATCCACATAGCCCGTGGGGCCAGGAGACACATGAGGCTGGGCATCGCTTACAGTGACACACGATTGGAACTGAGCCCTTGCAGTCAGGACAGGGTGGTTCTGCTGCCCTAACAACCAGCCCCCAGACCTCAGTAGCTTCACCCAACACGAGCTTATCTCCAGCTTAGGCGACTCTCCCGGCCCGCTGCCCTGGGTGTTGGCTCAGTGTTCCCAGCTGCTTTGATGGGATGGATTTCTATATGAGAAAGCGCCCTGAGTCGTCTCATCCGGGCAGCCAGACGCGTGGGCACTTGGCAGCGCACACCAGCCCGCTCACAGTTCGTTACCCCAAATAAGCAGCATGGCCATGCATGGCGCCACAGGCAGCACAGGCGGCAATGCTCCCAGGTGCCCTGGTGGGAGCAGAGGTGGGACCTGGGAGAAGCGACGACAGCCCTACAACCAGCATCCTTAGGAGGGAGGAGCACACCTCATGGACGCTGCCTGATGGGCAGCTGCCAGAACCGACGGGAGCACGTATGCGCCAGCGAGGAGAGGCGGGTTCCAGAATGATGAGCATGACGCCATTTACAGTCTAAAGTCTGCATAAAAATTTAGCATGATTTCTGTACACATACGACACAGAAAAAATTCAAGACTGTGCATGGCTGGAGCTTCTGGGGAAGGAAGGCGATGTTGCCTTTCCCACGATGACCTGATTTCTGCAAAAAATCTGTGAATACCTATGAACCCCAGTGTTTGCTGTGTCAGTTGCATTTTTCAGGGCAGTTATCCATTTTTTTTTAAAGATACAAAACTAAACAGCATACTTATTGAAAAGAAAGGAGCACACCCCATATGGTGACACAGATATGGAGGCGGCGGGGTGACAGTGGCCAGGCTGGCCCTGACGGAGGGGAGTCCCAGGGCGGGCCCTCTCCGGGCCTTATTTTTCTCCCAGTGTCCTCAGTTTCATTCTCACCACATAACTCACATGCATAAAGTGCTGACTCCAGGGTATGACGGCAGATGATCAGGAACCCCACACTTTGATTACTAACCTGAGGAAATACAGATGGAATGAATGATGACTGGGGCATTTCATTATTTTCCGGAGAGGGGTGGTAAAGATGCAGACAGTTTCCCTTCGGACACTTTAGGGGCACACAGGAACAACGGCAGTCCGTGAGCTATTTTAGGGAGCAAAGGGGATCGTCAGATTTGTCCTCCCACCCGGCCTCCCGTTCTTGATGAGCCGTGCTGAGCATGTCGGGAGAGAAAAGCGAGGCCGTGCGGGGCTTCGCTGGGGGGCACCGACCCAAGCAGCCCACTGTTTGGGAACTGCCTTTGCTGAACAGCTCGGCAGCGCCGGGGCCGCTGGAACCCCCAGAATTCCCGATTCCTGACACTGCTCCTGCCTTGAAGAGCTGAGCGACAAGCCGGCACCCAGGGGATCCCATCAAAGTTCTGGAAAACTCTATCCCCAAATCAGAGACTAGAAATGGAAAGCTCTTCAGGTGGGGGTCCCTTTGGATCTCCACCCCTCACCCTGATTACTGGTGGCTCGTGTCATCTTCCATGGGACAGGAGACCCGCTACCCCCGGCCCCCGCAGCACCGGGCTTTCCTTCAGGGCACTGGCACCTGGTTAAGGCTTTAGGATGGAATTGGAACCCCAAGACCAGGAGCTGAAGCTACGTGGCGGCGAGCACGTTCACTAGTCCCGCTGACCGGGGCGGTGAGGCTTCCGTGGGTCAGACGTCAGTATCGGGTGTTTGTTCTGCTGTGTTCTGTGGCCCATGGTGGCTCCATGAATATTTTCAGCACTGTCCCAATTTCCAGAGCACAAGCACCATAATAGCTGATGTGTTTTTGGCTGGATTTTATATGTCTTTTCAGGTAATTTTTTGCCTTTCAGTACAGTCAATTCTTCACACATGCGGCCACATGCAGGATCTTTCTAACTGCAGCTTCGAAAACTGGATTTGAAGGACGCCGCTGTTCATTCATGGTCCACCATGCTTCCTGGGTGCCCAGCTGCTGTGGCCCCACTCCAGGTGCCGGGCACTGTGGGATCCGAGATGGCATGCAGTGCCCACTTGGCATGTGGCATCCTGCTCCGGGTGCCACCTGCCCTTCCTCTACCCCATGTCCACGTCTGACCACAGACCAGCTGGTCTCCCTCAGCAGAGCCTGCCCCTGGTGCTGAGGAGGGTCCCGTGTGGTGGGGGTGCCGCCCCGTGGCTGTGGGGCCTCACAGCTGGAGCCTGCCCCCGCCTTGGCAGCCACATCCTTGAACGAATGAAGAGTGGTGTGAATGACGCTGTCCTCTGTGTCCGGCATCAGCGCCCGTGCCCACAGGGAGCGGGGCCGCTTTGTGGGTCGCTGCAGGGCTCTTCCAGGCTCGGGCGGGGTGGAGGCACCGTCTCAAGGTGACATCAGGAGAACGTGGTGCCTGCTGTGGGGGCTTTGAGGCAGGACCACCCAGAGGTGGCGAGCCTCCCATCTTCCAGAATGTGGCTCAGGTCCAGGCTGGGATCAGCCTGCTGCCCAGAGTGAGATCCAGGCTTCCTAGAAGAGGGCCGGGGGGAGGCGGACAGCGGGCACAGGGCCGCCAGGACGTCCACAGGGCTGAGCCCCTGCTGGGGCGTGGGCTGGGGGCTCAGAGGGGCCCGTGAGGCCCCCACTGTCCTGCTGGCGCCATCTGGAACAAGGGGCCCGTGTTCTCATTTTGCACTGGGCCCCATGAATTATGTCGCCCATTCTGACTTTCCTCACATATAATCTATTTCTAAAGTATTTTACTTGAAAAGTTTTCTGGATAAATTGAGTTTTTCTAAGCCTGATATTATGGCCCTTATTTTAAATCCAGTTCTGTCCTCTGCATGAGCAGCCATTTCCAACGAACACACCCATGGTCTTGTTTCAGGGGCCTGTGAATGGATCAGCACACAAGCTGGAGCATCAGGGTCCCCTCTGGGCGGGTCCCCAGGGCCAGGGCCCTCATCCGACTCGGCTCACCTTCCTGTGGGGCCGCTGGGGATGCAGGTGAGGCTGCCGAGCCGTTCCTTGTCCAGCGGCCACTAGTCTGCCGCTGAATTCAGTAAACCTCCGCGCCTCACTTGCTCATCTGTGAAACAGGGATCCATAGTCGTAACCAGCCTGGGCCATAGGCTCTGGGCGATCAGCCACGGCACCAAGGATGCCCCTGGGAGGAAGCGCTCTTTCCTAGGGTGGAAGCTCTGCATGTGAGGCTGGTTGTTTGCAATGGGATTCATGCACCCGACAGGCTGCCACAGTCAAGTGGGGACCATAGTTCCTCTCCTGCCACGGCCATGTGGAGGTTGCCATGGGGCTGACAAGCTCTCTCTCTGTCATCCCAGCAAGCCAGGCTTGGGGACAACAGCAGGCTCAAGTTTAGGGCAAGACCCCCAAGAAGCGAACCCGGCCAGTGCAGAAGCAGGGAGCCGCAGCTGCAGCCAGACCCCAACCCAGCCCACGGCAGCCATGGGGTCTCCTCTCACCTGCCCACCCACGGCAGGTGCCTGTGGGCAGCGGGCTTGGAGCCTGGCGGGCTGCTTGCCCCGGGTCAAGTCCGAGAGCCTGCTCATTACATGCAGCTTTAAACAACTGTATTAAATACACTCACATCCACCAAGGCACATGAGGTCGTGGGATCGGAGCAAGGGGACACCGCCCTTCCCTCTCTCGTTTCCTCCAGCCCGCAGGGCTCTTTCAGCCCGGACCCCCTCCCAGCTCCCCAGTGAGGTCACTCAGTGCCCCGTCTACCCAAGATGAAAGAGTAAGTGGAAAATGAGGGGAAAAAGTGGAGCAACCTCAATAATATTTTAAGCCACAAAGTAATATTTCTATAGCAGAGCGCAAATAGAATTTTACATAATGCACAGAATAAATGCCTCCGAAAATCAATATTTCCAGCTGGATGTACAAATTAAGTGATATTCAAGTGCAAGATTAAAACAATGATTTAAGATAGAAATTGAGTTATATTGTCTCATGCCTGCCTACCGCCGAATATGTTAATAGAACAAATTTGTTAGCATTCAGTCAATTTATCTCCCTAAACAGAAGGAGGTGGGGATTCCTTTCTGAGAAGCGAAAGAATGGTGAGAAACACTTCCCAAAATACATTTGGGTGGGAAGGCACAAGAGCCAGATGATTTGCTGGGAGTTGGGGCCCAGATGCCGCTCGTCCTCCCCCTTCAGGGACACACGGGGTTCATTTCCCAGCAGCACCTGGTCTGTCTGCTCAGCTCTGAGCGCCTCCCGAGGCTCCTGCTCTGCCAGGTGCGGGAGGACATCAGGCCTGGCCCCTGCGGGCTGGCCATGCCGCCACTCCCCACCGTTCACCCCCGTGGTCACGTCTTCACCCAATTTACTGCCTCTGAGGACGGGAAGGCCTGCGCCAGGCTCTCGACACGCCTGCTCAGGAGCATGGCAGGAGGCGGCAGCCATACCGGCCCCTGCAGAGGCTGGAACAGAGGCGCGAGGGGGCCGTGGGCGCTCTGGCTGGAGCTGGCCCTCCTGGGCCTCTGGGTCGTCCATGCCCGGGGTTGGCAGGACTCAGGGCCCAGCCTGCTGAGGAGCCTTATGATCTCGGGGACAACGAGCCTTACAGCTGTGCTGGGGCCAGCGCACCCGCGCCCGGTACCAGGACAGCAGCCCAGGAGTCTGCTCCCTCCCCGGCGGCGCGTCCTCAAGGAGGGCCCACCTGCCTATGTCACCCCGCCCGGTGCCCTCCAGCTGCCTTGCAGGTTGGCCGCCGTGGCCCCTCCTCCTCCCAAAACCCCCTCGGCCCCCACTGTGACCTCAGGGACATGGAGTCCCCACCTTCTCCCCTTCCCCTCTGACCCCGCCCCCTCGGGGCTTCCTCATCCACTGCAGCCCCCTCTCCGCAGTCTCCCAGGCTCTGGGACAGCCTCTCCCTTGCCTCATCTCAAGGGCGGCCTTCTGTGCAGAAGAAGCTGCTTAGAAAGCATGGGAAAGAACCGAGTTCCCCCCAAACCCAGAGCCTGGGAGAAGCCCTGGCCCGAGATGAGGAAAGACGGGAGGCCCAGCCGGCACCTTGCCGAGGGGAGCTGGCGGTGCAGACTCCGGCCTGCAGAACCCAGATGGCAGACCAGGCCCGCCTGAGGCCACCATCCACATCTGTGGAGTTTGTTGCACAGCCACGGAAAGCTGCCAGGCGCCTGCCCGGAGCATTCTGTCAGAGGTCCCCTCCCAGGGCCTTCTCAGCAGTGACGTCAAACTTCTAGATTTGCTAATTAGATGAGCAAGCGCTGCATGTAGATCTGTTTTTTACTGAGTGTTTCTATGCATGTTTATTTACCACTTTCTTTTGTGTTTTCCCATTTGTGACTTTGGCCACTTTTCTGTTTTATTTCCATTGGGTGTGACGCAAGGGGTGGGGGGTTTGAGATTTACGGGTCCACTTAAGGCCTAGTCTAGGCTACATGCATCTGTTCCGGTATCCACCCCTCGTGTTTCAGGGTGCCGGGCCCATCAGAACACCTGTGTGGGACATCCTGCATGTGTTAAGACCCAGTAAGAGCAGAGAAAGCAGCCCAGGGCTGTCTGGCCCCAGCTGGCCTCGTGGGTGGTGTGGAGAGAAGAGGACCATGGTGCTCACGGCATCCAGCTGCCACCGTGCGGAGCCCTCTGTGGGGCCTGGGGCTGTGAGGCCCTGGGACAGGGTGAGGGGTGTGGCACAGCCAAGGGAAGGAGCCCAGGTCTCTCTGGCTTGGCCAGCACGCGTACCGGCATCCTCTCCCAGGATGGTGGAAAGCCTCGGCACTGGCAGCAGGGTCGCCTGTGAGCCTGGCTGACACTTCGCAGCCGAAGCCCCTGACCAGGGCCCAAATCTTCTCACCTCCCCACACTTGAGCAGTGCAGGAGATAAGACCAAACTTTAAAATCCTGGGTAATCCTCACTTTACTAACAAGCAGTTTTATCTAAATCCTGCTTTTAAAATTGTGCTTCCCCAACAGATGCTGGTAGAAGTGAGTTTCACAACCGATCTCCAGTCTGCACGCAGAGAGTGCAGAGTGCCGGGCTTTGCACCCTGGCTGAAGGCCTTGGACTCCTGGGCCCCGAGCCAGGCCTCTGACAGCTGCCTCCACGGTCTGCACGAGGCACACCTGGGAACCAAGCGGCGGCTCGGTGCTGGTGGACGGAACTGGCTCCCTGCCCTCCACGGCCCCACCCGAAGCCTGGTCCATGAGCCCCATTCAGGAAAACCTCTTAATTTAAATTGATTTAGTAAACATTTTTACAACACACATCATTATGTGCCAGACATTCAAGCACTTTAGTATGGACTAATGCAGTCCCTATAACAATACCAAGGCAGCTCCTCTGGCTATGACCATTCCATAGATGGGGAAACTGAGGCAGGTGACGGCCACCCAGCCGGTGAGCTCTGGAGCTTGGAGCTCAGACCCGGCAGGCTGGCAGGAGTGGGGGGCATTCCATGGTCTCTCTTCCTCAGGCAGCAGCCCTGGGGAATGAACTGAAGGAGGTCATGAACTGAAGCAGGTTCAATCCTGTTTCTCCCCTGACCCACATGTGTGGGGGCCTGGAAACGAACTACAATGTGAATATTCATTGTCCTGAATGATGTCATAGTGGTTTGATCTTTCAAACGTATTCCGCAACCCCTCAGTGGACAGCACTGGGCTGGCAACTATGGATACAAAAGATGGGAAAGTTTTCAAGATGCTTATAATATCTGTGTTCTTCCAGCTGACAGCAGGAGTCCCTTCAGTGTTCTTAGGCCAGGCACACGGCTCCTGGGCCCTGCCTCTCAGACCTGGCGTCCATGGTTTGGTGGAACAGATCCATCTACTGCATATTAAACGTGTTCAAAGCAGCCTCTTCCCAGCCTGTTTGCAGAAAGGCCCCACACCTCTCCCTTCACCATTCTTGCCGTCTCGCTCCGGGTCTCGTCCAGTTCTCAGAGGTCTTTCTGGAGGTGCCAGGGTGAGGGACTGAGCCGCCAGCGCCCAGCTGTGTGGGTCCCAGGTAGTAAACTGCTGCAGCCCTGCAGCACGGGGTTCCCTCAGCAACTCCCCATCTGCCCCGTGCAGCTCTAATCAACACGAGGATCCAGGTGCTGTCGGAGTCAGAGTCTAAGAAAAGGGCCATGTGGAGGCAATGCCCACAACCACTAAAGATGAAATATATTCCATGCAGCAAATGTTTCCTCTAATAAAAAGAGTCCAGAATAAGAACAAGAAGTTCTGCAGGTAAGCCAGAAATTCCCAAGGGATCATGCTATAGCTGTCCTGTAGATGGATTCCATGTCAACTTGCAACCCACTTGTATGAGATCATAAAAACCAATATTCACCTTGAGGTTGTGCAATAAATAGAATTTATTAAAGACTTGTGAAATGCCTCCAGTGAGAAATTCATCTTTGATCCAGATTTTAATAAGGATTATATAATCATAATGAGAGTGTAATAAAACAGCATTACCTGAATAATGCAATTTATTACCGGTTTTATTATGGGTTTCCATTTATTACAATTCGTTGGATATTTAAAGCGTATGTAAATGATGCAATATAAACTACACGAGGAACAAGAATTATGGTATATGTCTATGTAAATTTATCTTCCTGATGTCCCAGATCTCCAGACTTCCAAAGTTTATATGGTCAGAAAGGATCTCAAGAGAAGGTTAAAAATATGGCTTTGGCTCTCAGGAATCAAATATCTCCCCATGAAAATGGCCGTTCCTTCCTCTGGATATGAAATCCAAAGTCTGCAGGATCAGATCTTTTCAGGAATAGAGTGCTCCAGGCAACTGGAACCAGGCATGCCGCCAGAGCACCAGTTTTACTTTGGCCTCCGTTGGAAGTCTTTCTGACGTGCCCGTTCCCTGCATCCTGCCGTGCACGTGCCGACACACGCGATACTTCAGAATCAAAGGTCAAGATGGAGCATTTGTGAAAACAAAAGAAAAGAAAAGAAAAGCAAGACAAGGGAAGGAAGGGGTTTGCTGAGCCAGGTTCTAGTTGATGGATGTCCTTCTGCCTAGTTCCACGACCGTCACAAAATGTCCCGTCATGCTGATGGGGCGCGCTAGCAGCTGGGACAACAGACAGAAGGCCTTCTGTGAGGGGAGAAGCCGGAGCCCCCAGTGACATCTCACCAGAGCCCTCGCTCACTGGAGACATCCGGGTAGAATTCTCCCCATCCTTTCATAGGAACACATAGAGTGGCATGCATGGTTCTCAAACCACAGGACATCGGCAGGAGAGGAGATCTACAGGCATCCCTGGTCATCTCTCCTCACTGCATATCCGTCTGTCCTCTGGGAAGCTATGCAGAGATCCCTGCTGAAAAAGCACAGATTCCTTTTCTTTGAGGATCTAGGAGAGTCAAAGGAATGAAAGTGGACAATAGAACGGGTGGCGGTCACCAGGGGATGCGGAGGAGCGGGGTTTGTTTAACCCGTTCACAGTTGCAGAGCTTATAAGAGGAGTGGGCTCTGGAGATCTGCTGGCTGCAGTCCGTCTGTAGTTAATACTTAAACAAAAAATAACTTTTAAGCGGGAAGACCTCATGTTGCATGTTCTCACCACAAATGAACAGAAAACATCTAAGGGATGCACAGGAGTTTTTGCAGGGATTGGACGTTTT
The DNA here is from genome assembly GCA_029783875.1 of Phataginus tricuspis. Taxonomy (NCBI): domain Eukaryota; kingdom Metazoa; phylum Chordata; class Mammalia; order Pholidota; family Manidae; genus Phataginus; species Phataginus tricuspis. The sequence goes on along the minus strand of JAQQAC010020895.1, from coordinate 44,919,868 downwards.
ATTTCCTGCATGGTGACGGTGTAACCCACATGCATATGTATGTCACACCTACCACGCTGCATGAAATAACTATGTGCAGTCATTTATTATACAATACAGCTGTGGGGGGAGCTCAGATCCCACGTTTTACCAACAGCTCTTATTTATAAAGGTCCTGGGGAGGTAGTGACTCAGCAGGGAACTGAGGGGGTGCATGGGGTGCTGGCTAGGTGGCTGTGATGCTCTTGTGAACGTTCAGAAGGAGCAGCCTTTCCACTTTTCTATATGTATGCTGTAGTGTATGAAAAGTTTGGGAGTATTAGCAAATACTCCCGAAGTTTCAGAATACCGTGAAGGGCAAAGAGCCCCTCTGAGCGCCGGGGAGGCCCCACTCGAGTGTCCCGTGCGTCGTGACAGCTGCCTTGGTGGCAGAGCACTTGACAATCAAACCGGAGTCAATTTTCAAAGAGCTTTCCAGAAGCACGTAATTAGATTAGAACGTTACATTTGTTAATTTTTCAGTTGCTCATTAAAACTGACATGCCATTTGATTTTGACAGAAACCTTTTTATCTTGATGTGAGGCTGTTGGCTTTTTAAAAAAAAATAAAGCTATATTTAGGAAGTTCTGAGCTATGTCAACTGCAATAACGAAACTGAAACCAGTCTCCATCACTCATATCCGAATCACAAATAACGTGCCTTTCCCTGTAACACTCAAAAAGAAAAGCAACCAGGGCTACGGTCTTCGTTTAAGCTTTTAAAGAGATGAGTCTGTCATGGGAGGAAAATCCCTGATTTGGGCGAGGTGTTCAGAACACCAGCGGCATGCCTGCTCTGTGGAGGAATGCCGGCGAATCCGGATCAGAGGGCTCTGTCCTGCCCGCCTCACCGCGTGAGCCTTGCTGGGCCCTGTTTCACGGCCGCTGAGTGGGCTGGGCTAGGCCCTGTTTCATGGCCGCTGAGTGGGCTGGGCTCACTCCTGCAAAGTGAAGAGAGAGCCTCCTGTTTCTGTGCTGTGAGCAGCGGGGCTCCTGAGAAGTCAGAACAGAACCATTGGGGTTTCAGTAAGAGGGGGCGGAGACCTTGGGAGTGGGAACCTGGGTCCAATCCACACCCCCATAGTCGAGCCCTGTGCTCTAGGGAAGGTTAGCTCAGTCCCTGGGCCAGCTGCTTCCTCCTCTAAAGGGGGTAATAAAAGCACCAGCTTTGTGGCTAGGCCAGGTGGCTGGCCACCACACGTGTGCCCCAGCAGGGAACATGGCTGCCTGGGAGCAGATGTCCACGTGGGGATGGATCTTTCTTCCACGCGGTGCCTTGGGACCACTCCCGAGATGTGACAGGTGCAGATGGGTGTGTCTCCCCTCAGTCTCCCCTCCAGCAGCTGGATGGAGAGGACTCAGAGACTCAGAGACTGGAGAGGTAGAGGGAGTATCCATGTCTGAAGGGAACACTTGCAGAGGCTGTGATGTGAGTGAGGAAGGGATGTTGGGTTTCTTGGGAATGGCAGCTAACCAATAAGACCACAGGGCACTGGCTCCTGCATGTGGGGGGAGTTAGGTGGAGTGGGCCCTGGATGTGAAGAACATACTTTCTAGGGTCACAGCATTTCTGAGAAGCCTGCAGACTCCTCCCAAAGCGCCCTTGGTGTCCCTCAGATGTGCCTGCAGGAGCAGCCACAGCCATGCTTCTGAGGCAGGTGTGTGGGCCCCTGGGCATGGGAGCCATCTGGGGATGCACCGTGCAAGCTGGGGAATGGGGAGAAACTTCCTCACACCCAGTGATTCTCTAAGGCTTCCACAAAGGCCCTTCCAAACCCTGGCCATTCCAGCCTGATCTCCAGGTGCCAGAAACTTCCAACTGCGTTAATCACACAGGGATGACCGGGCATTAGGATGACACTGGGGACTCACACCCTACAACTTGTCTGATGTACCATCTGACCTGAGTAAGTGTGGCATTATCACTCAGAAAATGGCCCACCCTGTCATTTCAGACCTGGAATAAAAAGCTGGCATTGAAACCAGCCTTGTAATTTCAACACATATTTCAACGTTCCCAATAGAAAGAAGGACTTCTTTTCATGGAAGGGGTTGGGGGTGGGGAGGGTGAGTAGAGGGAAAGATAAGCCACTTTGGGTGCACGGTTCTGGTTTTTCCTTAAAGGAAAGATGGAGAATTTGTTTCTTGTGCAGCCCGAGAAATCTGTTCTCAACGGGATTATCTAATGACTGAGAGCTGAATGCTGGACAGGGTTTTTTTAATTTAAATTTTGCAATAGTTTAAGGCTCACAGAAGGGGTGAATTAGTGCAGAGAGTTCCTGAGTGTCCCTCCCCCAGTGACAACACTTCACATAGCCGAACCCCATGTTGAGGGCAGGAAATGACGTCGGCACAATACTAGGGACTGACTCAGGTCCCGCCAGTTCCCACATGCCTTTTTCACGTGGATGTGTTTAAGTGAGTCTATTCTGAACGTTCTCCTGCAACAGGGCAGCTTTCCAAGTGGAACTTTGGCTTTTTCAAAACAATATTCTAGCTCCAGCCGCATAAACAGTGCCATAGTGATCATGACCTCCTGAATTTCAGGGTCTCCCGATGCGTGAGTAGGCGGCACCGGGGATGACGGGGTGAACGTTTAGGTGCAGACTGTGTACTGCGCTGGGCTCGGGGGAGCCCCTTCCATTCAGAATGAGAGCACCTAATCCCCACGCTGCCACTCAGGGGCACGGAACAGCCTGAGGGCCCCACAGCAGGGGAGCTTTCCCTGTGCCCAGGGCCCCCGCGCTCCCCTTCTCACCCTCCAGGTGTCAGCAGCGTGGCCAGATGCTGGGGTCCCCGAGTCTCCCTGGGCACACGGTAAAGCAGCCGGCCGCTCCCTAAGCTGTGCCTGTCCTTCAGCTTTATCACTTCCCACTGTCTATAATGAAAGGAACACACACTCCACAGGATTTCCCAGGGTTAACGTGGAAGAAGGCCTCTCTGTGTGCCTGAGTGTGAGAGCACTGTGAGCACATGTGTTCGTGCCTGTGTGCATGTACCCGTGTGTGCATCCTGTGTGCATGTACCCGTG
>JAQQAC010020895.1:44824648-44916808 GCA_029783875.1 Phataginus tricuspis | reverse complement strand
GTGTGTGCATCCTGTGTGCATGTACCCGTGTGTGCATCCTGTGTGCACAAACATGCATGCCTGCATGGCGCACACACTGTCAGCACACATGTGCATGTCCGTAACCCTGCCACATCAGGGTGCTGGGAACCCTTAGCTGACCCGCTTTGTAATGTGGGCTACGAGGGACAAGCAGAACTGATGTCATCCTTCCCTCTGTCTGGTGTCCCAAAGCCAGATCTCAGTCCCTGGTCTGCAATGACCCCAAGCGCAGAGCCAAAGGCAGAGTGTCCATGAGCTGTACGCAGACTCTGATCACATGACTCCTGAGATGCGTGCGGGGAAGTGCTTCCCTGCTCTGGGTACAGCACCCCGAGGGAGGACTCTTTGTGCCCTGGGGGCCCCCCAGAAGGACAGTCCTGGCCTGGTGTCACCTGGGGCTACCCTGGGGCCCCTCAGAAGCCGTCTTATGTAAGTGGCCTGATTAAGAGTCCCCACCCCCGGGCACATGTGCTCCCGGCCTGACAGCTCCTCTTTGGGGCCCACACAGCCTCTTCCTGGGGGGGAGGGTGGCCTGGCAGACAAAGCTCCGAGCACAGTCTGGGAAAAGCGATTCTGAGTACTGCTGCTCTTCTGTTACCCTGGTTTTCTTCCTCGGATGCTGTGAAGTGAGAAGCTGAGCCAGAGCGTGGTCTCACCCTTGGAAGCCCCGCACGGCCCTTCCCCGATGGAGCCGAGGAGCCGGTCAGCAGTCACGACGAGCAGGAGACACGGGCAGACAGGACCACGGGGTGACTGCTTCGCTCTGACCCAAGGGCGAGCCCATCCCGGAGACGCCAGGCTGCTCCCAGACTGGCCCTGCAGACCCTGGGCCTGTGGGCCACTTTGCAGGCCTACCAAATGCTTCCCGGTGCAGCCCCCCGAGGAGCCTGTCTCAGCTGGGCACGCTCTGTCCGGCCCATCCCCATGTTGGGGGCACTGGGCACTGTCTGGTGACATTTTTGGATGTCACAACCTCCCGGGGGGTGTGCGGAGGGAGGGCTTCCGGCATCTGGTGGGTGGAGGCCAGAGACTACTCAACGCCCTGCAGGGCACAGGGAAGCCCCACTGCAGAGAAAGACCCACCCAGAGGCCACCCAGTGGCTGCGATCCGACTCCTGGCCCCTGTATTGGACTCTCACACAAAGATTTCTTATCAGCATGGAAAAACTTCCTAATATAAAACTTTCAGAAATACATATTTCTGAGTACCAATGGTGGGAAGATCAGAGAGGAGGCTAGGAAAACAGTGAGCAGGCCAGCTCAAGTACTTTATAATATTAACATGAACCTGATTTCTTCCCTATTTTTTCCATTTGAATAACATGAAGCAGGGTGGGGTGTAGACTTTTCCCCCCTCGGTATTGTGTTTTTATAGGCATGCCTAAACCACCTCTGACACAGCTGTGTTTCTCGCCCTGGCCCCCTCATCCCATAAAAGAACTGGATTTAATTAACTTACCAATGTGTTTCTTTGTTCCAATTCAAGTTCAATTAGTTGGATTAAATATCATGATGGGTATGAAAAAGCTTTGGAAAGAGTTTAAAGCACTACACACATACGAAGTGTCATCCATGGAAAACAATTTGTCCCAATTATAACTATGTGATATTTGCATGGCTAAGTAATAGCAGACCCCATGTTTATACAATGTGTCAGTATTCACATATCGCACATGCGTGCAGTGCAGTTTTGCATTAAGAGGGCAGAGTGAGCGATATGCAGACTTCCAGAACCACAGAGAAGGCCTTTCTCGAAATTCAAGCCAAAAGTAGCCTCCTTTCTGGAACAAGTGGATACAGCTGAGTTGCCCAGGTATCTTCTCCCTTTCTATGGGGAAATCCAAGCCAAGGGCTTGGTTTTGTCCTGGCACACATCCATTAGTAGCTCCTAGCTATTGTCTTAAGTAATCTTTTCCCCAGTATTAACCACCTGCAATGTTACTCTTATAGTAAAGCAAAACTTGCCCCATGATTCCATATGGCAAGTGGGTATGGATCTTCCCAGTAATGACAGGGGCTCACTGATTACAAGTGGCAAAAGCCACGTGGACACTGATGACCCAGGGGGCAGATGGATGGTGCTGCCTCCCCAGACGGACAGCAGAAAATTGCACGTCTATGCCCCACCCCTGGCCATCTGTCCTAAACGTAAGTGGCCCCAAAGATGCCCTGGACCCACTATCTGTCCCATGCCCCACGTGACACGTGCCATCTGCCACGGTGTTTATAAAATGAACTGTAGTGAACATTTCTGCTCCTGACCTTGAGCCTCCTGGAGGGAGAACCACTTGCAAGGGGTCCCTACATGAGGCTGTGGAAGAGAGCTGTGGGCAGGGGTGGACTTGGGATGGGCTCCGGGTGAACCTAACAGCCCTCTCGATACGCTTCAGCTTTCCCAGGAATTCACCTGAGGAAAGGCCAGCCTGTGACCTTGGACAGGGCCTCCTGATGTGACTAAAAGGCTCCAGCACGAAGGAAGGCACCGAGGCACAGTCCCGCATGGAGCGGGCCCCACACATATGGGGCCGGAGAGACGGAGAGCGGGTGAATGGACAGTGCTCGCCGGCCCAGGGAGGCTGGAGGCAGCCCTCTGCAAGCTGGTGTGTGGCGTGAACCACCGGAGGGAAGTTCCGGCAGAGCCTCACCAGCCTGCTTGTCACACGGCAGCTCGTCGGGAGGCACGGGCCGCGGCTGGAGCCAGGCAGTCTGACAGCAGCCGCACAGGCGTGCCCAGGAGCCGCACTTCTGTGCGTTGTTTTCCATTCTGCTTAGAGGCCTCCGGCCCATCTCAGTAGTAAGTACCTGACTAATCAACTGGCCAGGACAACCTAGAACTGAAACATTGAAGGAAGAGGGGAGGTGCTGGAGACATACAAGACCACACGGGCACCTGGGTGTGAGTTGATGCCCCCACGGAGGACAACACCTGAACCAGGTGAGCAACCGTGTGGGCCCCAGCCGGGCTCTGCACATGTGCCGCCAGGGGGCCTGGCCGCTCGCCTGACCAAGGGGGAAAGTGAATCAATACAAACAAATTACCTTTTTACCAAGTTAAATAAAAGCGGATACAAATGAAGCCCTGTGTGTATGGCAGATTTACCCTCGCTATAACCATTCCCTTTCAGGATGGAAACGTTTTAATGTGATATTAAAAAAGATCCAATTAAAGTTTAATGAAGGCGACACTCTGTGTGAGAAATGGCACAGCATCCCTCACGTGCCCACCGACGGCCACGGTACCTGTGCCACTCGCCAGCCGCAGGGAGGCTGCTGGGGGTCTGGCCCTGCTCCCGGCGGGCCTGCCTCCCACCGCCCATCCCGCCCCCAGAGGCACAGCCTGCATGTCTCTCCTGCCCAGCCCCACATCACAGTCATGAAGGCCCTGCACCCGGGCTCAGGTGGCTGGGCGGTGGCAGCCTGGCCGAGCTTGGCCCACGCTCGCTGAGGACCACAGAGGGCAGAGGTGGTGGCTGGCGGGCAAGCAGGCTGAACAGGAGCGCCTGTGTCACCCAAAGTCCCCTGGCTGGGCACTTGGGGGAAAGGCCTGGAATGGCCGCAGAGCCCGTGTCTCCGGGGACTCGGGTCAGAGTCCCCTGTGGCCCGAGGCAGCCCAGCATGTGCCACAGGACCACTGGCTTCTCTCTCTTGGGAAAAGGGTGCAAATCAGTGAGCCGGCCCCAAACCAGGTGTTCCCGGATCTGCACCCGCCTTTCGCAGGAGGATAAACTCCCCTTGACACGAGAGGGCCGAGGGTGCCTGCTGCGCTCGGGCAAGGCCTGCGTCCGCGATGGTCCACGTTGCTTTCAGGGAAAGGCATGCGGTCTCCCCACTGAACCGGTCAAGCAGGTAGATGTGGCTGAGAGCTGGGCCCGGGCTCCAGGCACTCCTGCATTTGAACCCTGGTCACTCCCAGCCTTGCTGAATTTACTTTTCTGCGCTTCTGTCTTCCCCACTGTGACGTGGGAATGGCGCTCCGTTCTCGTGAGGCCCCTGGAGATTAGTGAGGGAGCACATGCTGTGAGCGTGTGCCCAGCGCTGGCAAGCGCTCTGCACAGAACCCACACGCAAAGGGCACGGTGAGGCCGGTGCCTCTCCACCCTGTCACTGCCCCTTTAGACTCATTTTCTCTTCCTTCCAATGTGTGTTTCCTAAGAGATACCTTTGATGGAGTTTTAGAAAATAATGCGTTATTTCATGGCTGATTCACCCTTATTTCAGAGCCTGCTCTGCATCACTATTGGACGAGGCCCTGAGAAGACATGAGGGGTGGTTAGGGACCCTTCTTCGCACACCGGATTGCTCTGCTTTAAAATGGGAACAATAACACCACTGTGCAGGCTGGCTGCGGAGACTACACGGCTTCCTGGGCCTGGGGGCCAGGAATGACCACTAAAGAGGACGTGGGCAGCCTGAGCCCCCTGTGCCCAGGACACACGCGTGAGGAATGCACAGAGAAGTGCCCCTGGAGCTGCTACGGTCACACCTGTGCGTGCAGGCGGCCAGCACAGGCTCCTGAAGCTGCACAGACCTGAGCTGAGAACGAATGGCACAGCGGCTGGCATGCACACCAAGGATGCCCCTGGGGGAGACCGCGGTGTGGGGTGGGGAGGGGCACGGCCTCACTATGCCTGCCTGAGCCCTCCGTCGCCGCTGCCTCGCTGACCCTCCCCACGGGCTGTGGGGGTCTCATGTTATCACCCTCAGCTTGTAGCCCAAACCAAGGGCAGGAGTGTCAAAGGAATAAATCAAACTCAGAACTCATATTCTGCAGGTGGGCTGTACACTGGTACCTCTTAAAACTGGACGTTTCTACACACCCCTGCACGAGGCCCAGCCACTCTGCTCCCAGGGGTGTGGCCACAGAAATGCAGGCGCACGGTCACAAGTCTGAGGATCTCCCTTGTGACCCCGGGGCCTGACCCTGGACATGTCCCCAGTGCCGTCAACAGGGGTGGCTCTATGCCCAGTGGATGGCGAGTGCACCGCAGCTGCTTACAGTACCACACAAGGCCTCACAGCATCATGTCCAGCTGAAGAAGCTAAACGGGAAAGTCTACGTACCAAGCAAGGTTCGAGGGCAGGCAAAGCTGACCTGGAGCGTTAGAATCCGGGAAGGCGGCTGCCCTCTAGGAGGGGCCTGGAGAGCTTCCCGGGGCGGGCGGCATGTGTGACTGGACCCAGGCGGTGGCCACACTGGGGTCCTGTCTGAGACCTCACCTGGCTGTGCACGTGTCACTCCCGTGCTTTTCAGTGTGTGTCCCATCCAATACATTTTTTAAAGTCCTGGGTCCCAAGAACAGGGCTTGCTGTAGGAGTTGGGAGGGTGACACCGCCTCGCGTCCTGGCCACGAGTTGCTCTGGATGAGGAGACACACCTCTGAGGACAGCGACTCCGTTTCTCAGCAGGGGCTGAGCATGGGCACGTCTCTGTCTCACGGACACAGAAACAGGGCTTGGTCATTTTTAGTGACCTCAGCAAACTGCGGGTTTGACCTTTCATACCAAGGCAGCATGGGGCCCTGTGTTCCTACAGTCAGTCAGGGCCTCCACGGTCCGACATTCTGCTTTAAAATAGTCTGGCCGCTGAGCTTCCTGCCAGACGACCGCATGGACTGTTTTCCGCGATGTTTGCCGACACTACGACTCAGGGACACAGGCTGGGGCAGATGTGGTTTCCAGGGGACGAGGACACAGATCCCGCCCCCGGGGGTAATGCTGCTCAGCCACCGTGCTCGGTTTCCCCACCTGTGACATGGAAGCTGTGGAATACCTGCCTTGCAGGGCAGTTCGAGGAGGTGATGAGGCACACGGTGCTCATGGAGTGTCTGACGGGGCCTCCTGAGTCACAGCTGTTGCCACGGTGACCTGCCACGGCCGGGAGGGAGACAGGGTGCCAGGAGTACCGAGCAGACCGCTCTGAACACCGTGAGCTGTGAGCCCGCGGGCCTGACGCCATCAGAGTGGGGTGTGTGGGCCTGACTGGATCAGAATGGGCTGCAGTCTGTGGGCCTTTCCCTTTGCACTGAATCCCCGGGTGAGGGACCCACGGCGGTGGCTGTGGGGGAAGGAGCCCTGTGTCCACTTTGCAGCCCGTGACCCCAGCAGGTGGGCTGGAAGAGCGAAACCCCCTTCCCACCAGCCTCGTGACTGGTGCCTCTCAACCACGCCTAGAAAATGTCCTATTTATGACTATCTAAGTCCTTTGACCACAATCTCAGAGCTGCTCACAGGATAATTAACATTTGGGCCAGAATTCCATCTCTATGTCCTCGGGCAAAATAAATCTACAGCTCTCAATTACCAGCCAACTTCAGGTCCAACAAATATTTGGTTCCCGTAAAGATCCATCACTCTAATACCCACAGCCCTTACACGGACCAGTGGCAGAGGGCAAGGCTGGAGGTGGGCAGCGACCGGAGCCCACGGAGGGAGCCCAGGAGGGTGTAGGGGCGAGCAGCACGGGGACAGCCGTCCTTATAAAGGGGACATTTTGCTTCTCAACTGCGGGGGCCTAGTTCCCAGTTGTGTAGACGTCCATCGGTGCCAGCTGTCAAACCCCAGTCCATCAGCCAGTCCCACCCCTGGAGGAGGCCGCGTGGTACCCTAGGGCAGACTAACACAGGAGGCCTGGGACCTGCACAGCCGCAGCTGTGCTTCAAGGTGGCGGGTGACACACGAGCCCAGAAAGAGGCACCCAAAGCTGCTCTGAGAATCCAGCTGTGTGTGCAGGGGGCAGGCAGGATCGCCCAAGGCTTCCTGGAGGAGGTGACCTTTGAGGTGGGCCTTGAAGGAAGATGAAGATGTGAGTGACAGGTGACAGGGAACGTGCTCCCCAGCCACCGAACAGGAAGGCAGGAGGCCGGGAGGGAAGATGTATGAGGCCCAGGGGAAACCATTCTGTGGGGGGGCTGTAGCCAAACAGCCGGAGGCAGGGGGTGCTACCCAGGGGGGTGGGCGGGTGCGGGAGGGCGCCGTACGGAGACTGCAGAGCCTTCCTGGAAAGCACGAGGCACCACAGCTAAGAGGTAACAATTCTAAGTACCATTCACAGTACCATTCACAGATGCTGACAGACAGCAAGACTTCCACCCGCAGCTGGGATCTCAGGATGTTATGGAGCGGGGCATCATATTTTAGGGGTAAAAAAGGAGGGAGAGAGAGAAAAGGGGCGGGTTTTTTCCATATGGTGAAGGTTCTCATTAAAATCAATTGTAAACTTTGCTAATGGCTGGGTTAACATCATTTGGAAATCATTGTAAATATCAGCTGCATCTATATTCAGCATTGGGAATTTTCTTATTGAAAAAGCCTGTACAGCTTTGTGAGTGTGTTTCAGTTCAGCGTTATTCACTTAAAGCTGTTTGAAAATCTGATCAGAAAGATGTTCAACCCAGAAACTTAGTGATTTGAAATACTCAACATCTACATACTCTCGGCTGCCCCTGAGTGACGTCTAGGAAAAGGACACAGACCACAAACGCTCTGTGTGTGCTGCGGTTTTGGACGGGCCTGACTCTGCGTCCTGGGGAGCTGTGGTTTGTCCTGGAGGACCTTGGCCCAGGGTACGAGGCCGAGCCTGCAGGGAGTGGCGACTGAGGAGTTTGCTCTGAAGTGGGAGGTGAACTGGAGCCTCTGTTCGCTCCCACCAGAGGGATGGATGCCGCGTGTATTATCCGAGTGCCCTGGTTTGCCAGGTGGGCTGATGGCTTTTGCTATGGAAGAGGGAGACATCTGTCCCGCACACAGTTTCCCCTGCTGTCCGCTGCGGGAGGAAAGCCCTAGGGGTGCCAAGAGGTGACTGGCCATCCCCCCATTGCTTGTCATTGTTTGGTGGTCGGACATCCATAGTGGGGCTGTTGGGGGGATTACACGGGTGGTAAAAGTGGGAGAAACGTGTGTCCTAAATTATTTTGGGAGGGGGGGCACATCATAGGTGGGTGAGGCAAGCATACCAGTGTGGGGCACATGATGTCCAGTAGTAGGGAGGTTTCAGCTGTCCGGGACTGTCACCTACCAGCTGGCGGGTGCGTGTGTCAGAGCCCCGGCCCATTTCACAGCATCCTGGCATCAGTTTGCAGGGCCAGAGCCACCTCTGGGGACCACTGGCCTAGAAGACACCTTAGATTTTCTTTTATTCCTCTCGCATCCCTTTAATTCTATGGCTTGTGCTGTGATTCTCCTGGATACATTTCCCTGATGCGGGTAATTCATGTAAAAGTCCCTCCACGAAAGCAAGTTAGCTGCCCACTCAGAAACACTCCCCTCCCCAGATGCAAGAAAAAGATTCTGAAAGAAACGTATCTTCACTTGGGTCAGACCAGCACTTTCAAACCGTCACTGAACACAGCAGGTACCTCTCTGCACATGTGCTCATAGATCATGAACTCAGGCATTACATGACTTTGTGGCCATTGTGCAGACGGAGAACGAGGGGCGGAGAGAGATCTAATGTGAGGCAGGTGTCCGACAGGCATCGAAGAGAGCCAAGCTTCTTAATCAGAAACGGAGCTAATCACTTTGGGATGAAGTCCTCCTGGACACCCAGCATCTGCTCAGCATTGATTTCCTGCCCAGAAGGCATTGGGACACTAACTCGCGAAACACCTTTTTCCGCGGGCACACTGCAGATTAAGTAGCTGGAAAATTCCTACATTCCTGATAAGATGCCGGCAGAGAAAGAGGTCCCTTATCTGTTTTTGGGAACTGTCACACTTGCCTCCCGGGATACGGAATTTCCAAAGAAGAACACCTCCGTCTGCCCTGATTCATTCTCGCTTCCACCACTGCGAAGTCTGTAATCAAGCCCGCTGTTTCTCAAGGCGTAGGTGAGGTCTCCGGCCTTGATGAAGGCCCAGCAACAGATCGGAGCCAGGCTGCTGCCCTGCAGCTGGGAGCCGGGCCAGTGGGCGTTCAATGTGCCGCATCTGACTGTCCCTCTCTCGAGGGTGGCACCTGGGGTGTGTGTGCCTGACGAGCATGTGAGGCTTTACAGCCAGGTCTGCCACAGAGACTCTCAGACACAGGGGAAGAGAGCCCCGGTCACTGAAGTGGGCCATTCCCTCTCTGAGCTGCCTGTTTGCAGTGTGAGGCCTGCGCTTCGTCTTGTCTCCAGCCAGAAGAACAGGAGGTTCAGCGCCGAGGCCTCCCCCCACCGTGACCTGGTTCTCCAAGGGTTGGCTTTGCAGCTCAGAAGCAGGTCATCAGGGAGAGAGGCTGTGGCGGGGCCGGGGTCATCTCAGGGGCAGGATCACTCGCAGACGTTCCGGGGCCACCTCGGCACGCTGGCTGCACAGACCGGAGTGTTTTCAAGATCCCGCATCTCCTTCGTGGTGCCCGGTGAGCCTCCCACACCGAACCTCACATCTGATGCAGCAGAGCCTGGGCGAGGGCGCCCCTCCCACCAACACCAGAGACTTAACTAGCATCTAGTGGCCACTTCGTCCTCTCTCCGTGGGTCACCTGCCATTGTCAGCCAGTGTGGGGACTCAGTGAGCAACGCACGACGCCCAGCTGGACATCATCGAGGACCAGCTTCCAACGGGGGACGGCGGCCTCTCCAGGCTTCGGTCCCGTTTCGGAGCGGTAAGACCCAACCCACGGGGCACCCAGGCCGCCTGGCACTTTGAGCGCTGTGCCGTGCAGAATCCATTCCTGAATTGACTCCAGATTTAGGAGGATACAGTGTTCTCTGAGCTGCTTTTATTTATGAATTGATTGCCCAACTGATTGACTGGCCACATCATTTTTAGTAACACAGGGAAATGCTTATGCTCATGCAACACGCAGGGGGAAAGCATGGTGGGAGCTGTGAGCCCAGTGTGAGTTCTCTGTGGGACGCCGTGCACCGTGACAGCAGGATACGCCAAAATATCGATGGTGACTTTTTCCCTAGTGGTCAAATAACGGGTGTTCTAAATGATCTTTTCGCACTTTTTAAAACAGGCCTTTTATTTGAGAATAGCTCTGAATTTACAGAAAAGTCGCAAAGGCAGAGTAGTGGGAGCAGCGATGCGCTCCGGCCCTGGCCCCGTGGTCAGTGTGCCACCTTAGTGCTGGAATTAGCAGCATGACGTTGACACGCGGTTAGAAATTAAAGTCTGTTCTCTGCTCTGGTTTCCTTAGGACCCTGCTCCGGATCCCACATTTAATCGTCACGGCCCCTTAGGCTCTGCCTGCTTGGGACAGCTGCCCAGATTTTCTTTGTTTTTGGTGGCTTTGACAATTTGAGGTGACCGTCAAGGCATTTTGTCCGAGGTACTATTTAGTTTTAAAGGCACCACCATGTGTTTTACTTAGAGGAGGAGCTCTTCTCTGAGACACAGCAATCCAACCCGTACGGCTGTCTTTTCCTCAAACTTTCTTCCGAGAAATGTGAACTTCTCGGAGGAGCTGCTGTGCCAAGAGGCTCCGGCCGCCTTCTCCGGGGTCTCCCGCGCCCGCTGAAAACCCTTCATCTCCATTTGGATTCCTGGCTTCCAATAAGAACTAAAAATAAACCAAATCTACTTACAAAATAGATGTTGAGTGGGCTAATTTAACATCGCATTATCTGAAGACGGTCATTATAATCAAGATGGCTCTGCCTTGTTCTGCAATCTCCTAATTAGATGTGGTACCAAAAGCTATTCTGGCTTTTAGAAAAACTACCTTTGGAGAAAATGTATGTGTTTATAAAAGTCTGTGTATGTGTGTGTATATATGTTTATTTTTAGTTGTTGCATCTGACTCATGAAACTACATTCAATTAAAAAACTCACACAGTATGTTGCAAACTGCTTTAGCAAAATTATAAAAAAAAAGACCAAACTTATAAAACGGGGGTGTTTCACCAAAACCACATTGTAGCGGGAACCAGAGTAGTTACTGGCCACTGTGTGGAGTGGTTTTAATTGTTCCAGTGGCCTGGGGCATACCCAGGGCTTTCTACAGTTCTGCAACCTCCCAGCTGGCACTGACCATGGTCCTTTCAAACACGTGTGTGAAGCCTCCCTGTCCAGATCTCTCCAGAAATAGGAGAGCAGGCCCTGACCAATACTCGTCCTCTCTGGACCCCAGAGAGCCTTTCTCTCACCACATATGGGTGGGTTGGCCTTATATTCAAGTCCACTGAGCCTTTTTCTTCCCCAAGTTCTGTGGGCTGGCTCACGTTAATGTCATTCAGAGTCATAAATATTCATTTAAATAATTCTTTGAAAGGTCTATCCTAGAGGGGGAAAGGAAACAAATAATGCAGATATAATTTAATGCTTCAGCAGCTTTCCCCCACATTTCTTTTATTAAATAAACCCCAGAAATCAGCTGCAATTGAGAACCAGACCACCAATGGTAAGAAATGCAAGCCGAAGAAATACCCTGTGCAAGTCAACTGCTGAAGCATTTATATTGGGTCCATAATACTCCAAGTTTAAGGCTGAGCTATTGCTATAATTGGATTTTAATAAGGACAGAGAATTGCCTAGAGTTTTGTTCCCCGCTTGCACCACATATGAAAATAAGATGCATAACATCTTCAATCTCCACTGAGTGTGTAAGTTTTCTAACTTGCAATTTTGGAAGTAACTCATTTGTATTGTAATGTGTCATACTGTTTACCCCTTTCTATAATCTACGTAAATATTTAACACTAATAATGAAGCCTGTTCTTGCTGTTGTTTGCATTCAGGAATATTAGGGGGGAGCAAATGCCCGTCAAATCCTGTACCATATGAGATCCATCTATGATGCTTTAACTGCATTTGTCTTTCAAACTCCATCTTTGGATACCATCTCCAGACTTTTAATGGACCTGGCCGACTTCTACGCATCTGATTTCCTTTCTCAATGTATCAACAGAATTTTTCAACCTCTCTTAAAAGGGAAGATTTTGCAAAGAATGGAAATTAGAGCTGGAAACTCCACGGGGACCTTGCAGAGCTATGGCACAAGCGGTAAACTCATTCAGCTGCATGCCGCAGACGTGGTGCCCGGGGTTTCCTAAAACACACCAGCCCCTTGGCATCCTGGGAGTGCAGACTTTCTCATTCACTAATTTTTCCACTTTTCTGTTTTCCGCCGGCATGTACAGATGTCCGTCCTGTACCAGGCGCCAGGGACACAGAGAACAAATGTGGCCCACCCAGGCCCCTGGCTCCTGGCATGGACCCTGGGAAACAGGTGCCTCTGACAAGATAGGTGAAAGCAGACACACGTTCCATGGCTCCCCGTGGGGGTACTTCCCTCAGGATCACAGCAGCAAAGGCCAGGTGAGTCACACCAGGACCTCTCAGTCCTGGACCTCAGGTGGCATTCCTGTCCACTGGACCCCAGTGCGCTGACAGCGTGCACGGGGAGGCCCGGACAGATGGGGAGGCCATTTGCAGAGCCTAGGACCCATTCGGAGCCGCCCTTGGAAGCCCAGGGACAGCATGTCGCAGCGCATGCTGGCTCTGTGCATGCCGTCAGGGCACCATCAGCTCTTTTCAGCCACTGCCTCGGGGTAAACCCTGACCGCCTGTTACCGATCAGATGTGGGCGACACACCTCACATCACACACCTTCCTTCTAAGACATGAATGACAGCAAATGCGAATTCAAAAGCAGTTTCCACAAGAATAACAGTTGCAAGCCCTACATCTTGAGCAAAATGTTAATGAGTGGAACATTGAACTCCAAGTGTGTCATGCAGGAGGCCCTCCCCAGTCAAAGCGCTTCAACGCCAGCTTTGGGTGTTTGATCTTTTCTCCCCCATTAATCAGGCGCTTCTTTTAAATCGAGCCCTTGGGGCAGTACCAGCGAAAGTGCCAGTGGAGCACAGTGTGGGCAGGGAAGTGGAGGTGGTGTCCTGGCGGAGGGCAGGAGAGCACGGGGAGGGGCGCAGCCATCAGGGAAGAACCCGCCTGGCCCTGGTGCCGACTGAGGCCGTCAGTCCATTTCCATATGCAAAGACCCCAGGGCTGCCAATGCCTAGGTTGTGCCAGGCATGTAGGTAGGGCCAGGTACCAAACAGAGGGGCTGGGATGGGGATTCTGTGCCCCTGGAAGGCAGCCTACCACCTGCACTTGGGAAGGACAGAGCCACCTTCCTGCTGTGTGCGCCCCCAGCCAACCCTCACTTTGGTGGAGACAGAGCACCAAGACGCAGTGTCAGCTGCGCGTGCCAAACAGGCATCACTGCCCACGTGCCGCATGACCCTGGGCGGGGACCTAGCTCCTGCGGGGCTCAGCTTCCCCATCTGCACGGGAGCATAAGAACCATACGCCTGCAGAGTGGACGCTCTGAGCTGAAGAGTGGAGGGCCCTGCACATCACCAGTGCCAACTACCATCGTCAGCACCCTGAAATGAATGTTTACGTAGTATCGGCGTTAGTATTTTTAAAGTTTCTGTCATCAGTTAACTCAGGGTCTCCCAACCTTGGCCCTATGGACACCTGGGCAGGGGGAGTCTGCTGGGGGGCACCCTGTGCACTGTGGGGAGATCGGCAGCACCCTGGACCTCTGCCCTCTCTACTGGATGCAGTGGGTGCCTCCCCCTAGAACTGTGAGACCCCAAAATGCCAGACTTCTCCTGGGGGTCAGTTACCCACGGTTGAGAGCCACTGAGGTGAAGTGGGAGAAAGCCCAGGATGTCCCCACAAGTAACCCAGGCACAGAAATGCTGTGAAGATAACATTTAAGGACCAATTCTGAGCCTCATTTCAGTAGTGAAAGAATGTGTCTGGAGACAGTGGGAGAAATGGGGTCTATAGGCACTTTGCCACTGCATGTCAGAGCAGGCAAAATGCAGGACAAGTGTCCCAGAGAATTGGGGGTCCCGGCCCCAGTGGGTGCCCAGCCATGGAGCTACCCCAGTGGGACAGGCTCCAGGCCACCTGCAGGATGCTGCCTGGGTCCTCGCGTGCTGAGACCTGGGACCCGAGGGCCCTTCCAGACATCTGCAAGCGAGCCCCCATCCCGAGGACAGCCGTGCCCTGATCTGAGGCCTCGGCACAGGGCCCCTCACAGCCTGGCCCCCACAGAGGGGCTCCTGCAGGAACCTGCAGGCCTGCTGTATCTCTCCCTCCAGGGCGGGCCACAGCCAACAGAGCCCCAGCGGCCAAACACCCCTTCAGGAAGTGCCCGTTTTAGCATAGACCCACCTGATGTGAGCGCCATCAGCAAAGACCAGAGAGTCGGCCGTTGACGCAGACTGTGACCACTTACACCTCGGACTCAGTTAAGGCCAATGCCACGCCCGGCTTCAAGGGGAAGCATGCATGACCCACGTCCTCATGATACACACCTATGTCCTTCCGATATACACACACATACACGCCCCAACACCCATGTTCCAGCTGGCGTGCTCATCTAAGTAAACATTGGGGTGCTTTTTCCAGAGAGGGTCCCCTTCGCTTTTAGCAAAACCACTCTTTACGTTGTGGCCCCTTCTTCTGTTTCTCCTTGTCATCTTTTAAAAGAGAGTCCTTCACATCTGCAGTGACGGCTGTGCCCTGCAGCGCCTGGACGCAGGCACTGGTCAGCGCTCTCCCTGGGTTCCACCTGACGTCAGAACCACACCCCCTCTCTGGTCTGGAAGGGGCCCCTTCACCCAGGGCCTCACCTGTCCTCCGCTGTGCTGCAGGCCAGTTACCCGCACTCACAGCCGGCACCCAGGACACCTGCAGCCGGCGCCTCACAGGATGGTGTGACCGCAAGTCGCCCCCTGCCGCGTCTCAGCCGTGTTGTACCAGGGAGGGTGTTGTCCACAGAACTTGCAAATCATCTATTTTTGCAGGTGTTCTAGGCTCTCCCTGGGATCTAATCAAGCCATTACAAGAATATTCGTCTGTGCCAACTCCCCTTTGGCCTACAGAAATGCTTGCCAATCACTGAATTTTAATGTCATTCCCATAGCTTTATTATGTAACATGTCCAAACAACCACATAGACCCTCCTTTGTGTTTCATCCAGAAATGTTAAGAATATCGTCTAATATAATATTCAGTGTCTCCACCACAGGGAACCACACAGTATGAAATAATTCTTTTAGAGGTTAGTCTTAGTTAGAGTATTTTCTGCCATGAACAAACAAGGAAATTAAGGATGTTTCTCCTTCATGGCATCTGCCATTATTTTCACCGTCCCTGCTTCCCTCTACCCTGGGTGTCAGGAAGCTGGCGGCCGACTGCGGTTCCCCTGGCGCACCGAGGAAGGCTTCCCAGCGTGCGGGGCTGGGTGGGTCTGGACAGGAACGTCACCTCCAGCACAGTTTCGCTTTACACCTGGCTGTCTGGTTTCTCTTACTCTCCGTTTTACTTTGTATTCCCTGTGCTCCTCCCCAGGACACCAGGGGGCACGAACACGTCATCCCTCCTGCCACCTGCTGGGCCAGTGCCAGTGACTTGGCTTTGTTTGTCTGAGTCTCTAACGTATCAATCCAGGTAAGTGTCCACGTAAACTTAGAATAGTGAATCCTGAGTACAAGGGTGGGGTGAGATTTTCACATATGACTCAGATGCCAAGAGCACTTCCTGACCACACAAACTTCACGCGGGTCCCCAAAACTGCCTTTCAATAAAGAAGAAATCTTTAGCTATTTACTGCTAACATTTTGTTTAATGGAAACACCTCTGAACCAGATGCCACAAACCAAAAGAACCACCTCAGCCTTGGGAGAACCCAGCCCAAGGACAACCTCGGAAAGCAGAAAACAGACTCCCAGAAAATGCTCAGGTTTGAGAAATGGGGTTTCCCAGTCACACTCAACCAAAGAGACAAACCAGATGGCTGGGTGGCTAAGACATGACAAACGCCTCTCAGGGAGAGTGGGTTTGAAGCTCAAGGTGAAATCCTGCACCCTGTTCTCCTTTGGGCCTCTCGGACGGTGCAGTGTGGAGGCCCATCATTGTCTACGCCGGTCTCTCGGGTAGAGAGCCCACACTGACTGCTTTTTTCTGGGTTGCTGCTTGGACACCCCATTCCCACCCCCTTCCTCATTCGCATACGTTTGGCCAAGAAAGCTCAAGCTGGCCATGGAGTCTCGGAAACAGACCCGCATCGCTCACGTGGTCTGGAGTGACAGATGCGTTTGCTGGGACCAATCAGCTCCCACGGGACCTTCACCCTGCACCTCCTAGGAGCCAGGGGCGCAGCCACACCTCACAGGCAGAACGGCTGTGTAACACACATGCGTGTCCGGTTTAGCAGCGAAATCACTTACTTAGGAGGAAGAGAACAGAGAAGTTTCATCAGCAGAGCACAGTGGTGCCTCCACGGGGGCCTGGAGAGATGGACACGGTCAGGGACGCCACTATATAATGACCAGCATTCTGCACGGCACGCCACGCTTTCCAGAACACGCTCCTCCGTGGGCTCCTCGGGCCTCACGACAGCTCTGTTGGGCAACCAGGGTGACCGTCTCTGGGTCACAGAGAGACATGCACTCAAAGGAATTGATATTTAGCAGGTTGATGGGGGCCCTGGCCTCTCAGCCAGGCCTTTTTCAACTGCACCTCTCCCCTAATATAATTATTCCTAACTGGACTCTCCGCACCTGAACGGGTAGCCCGGGAAATCCTAGAACCAGAGGCATTTCCCAAGGAGGCTGCGATGCCACCTGTCCCCAGGCCCCTGGCCCTCCTTCCCACCATGTCTCACTGCTCTTCCGCATGGAAGCCAGGCACAATAATGCCTCCTCTGTATCATCTTAAGCTGCAGCATTAAAAGAACCGCTGACACCGGAACGACAGCTTTAAAGGTCAGCTGTGGAGAAGCAGCGTGGACGAAGCTGGGCTGGGGCTCCCCGCCCCCCGCTGGCCTTACTCTCAGAGCACAGGCAGGTATGACCTGTGTACATCTCTAGAAAGGACATGATTCTGGTACTGACCAGAGAAGCTGTTGGAGGTCAGTGGCTGTTACAGGAAGAGGTGTTTTTCCCACCACTGCATCGGGGCTGACCGTGGCAGACATGGGGTAACAGTCTCCTGGAGAGACATGCTCGGGGTGTGGCTGCAGAGGGAATTACGTGCCCCAGAAGTTTAAAAATAATGAGCTTGCGTGTCCTGTCTCCGTGCCAAGAGGACTCACATGGGCTCGGCATGTGCACGTGCCGGGTGGGGCCCGAATGTCCCAGCGCACGTGCGGCACCCAGGCTCGTTCGGGGTTCCGGGCCTGGTGGCTGTGGGACAAGGGCTTGACAGGCTGATGACTTCAAAAGAATACAACTTGTAACGATCAAATATGAACATTTATAGAAAACACCTCCACCTGCTCCTACAGAGACACTGTCAGGCCGCCGTCCTCTCCCCGCGATACCATTTCGTGACCCAAGGGTCTGGCCTCCCCACGGCCTTCACCGCCCACACTGAGAACTGCAGACACGGCCTCCTCCCGCACTGTCCCCCCTCACACGCATTCACGGCCACCCAAGTCCCCTTGAGGAAGCTTTGTCGTGGCCCGAGGAGACGCGAAACCTGGTGAGGCAGACGGCCGCCAGTCGGCCTCCTACGTCGATTCTCTCCAGTTCCACGGCGCGGAGGTTTAATGAGCAAGTACCGCGTGCAGGCGCTGGTGCCACACAGGCGTGTAGCTTGCTCTGGTTCCAAAAGCCCGTGTGAGTAAAGACTTTATAATTTGTAATTATCGCGTAAGGGCCCACCTTTGTGCACCTGTGTTCATTACTACTACAGATCCTATTAAAAATTGAATTTCCAAGTGCAGCCTATAATATTTTCATTACCTGACAATCACAACGGTCATGTATAGAAATGACTGACATACACCCCTTGCTGAAGCCAGAGGAGGTGCCGTGGGGCTGGGCGACCCCTCCTCACCGAGGAGAAGCCCCTGCAGTTCCTGACGGGAGAGTGACCGTTGTCATGGCAACAAGAGCCATCATAAAATTAATAGCAATAGTTAGAGAGGCCAGGCGATGAGTCGGTGGCCCGGGGACGGGCCTGGTGCTCTTCAAGGGCTTTGGCAGATGATCTGTCGGCATCCCAACCGCCCTCTGAGCTGACGGAATTGGGACCTACAAGCTGGGGACGAGCACAAGGTTCAGGGGTGCCAGGACCACCTGGCTAAGGGCCCAGATGCCGTGCCCATGGGGTCATCACTGTCCCCAGAGTCTCGCTCACACCACCGCACCCTGGGGAGAGCGAGGCGGGGAGACCCAAGCAGAGTGCCCAGGTCCCTGTGCCCCCAGGACAGCGGGAGGGGGCGGGGCCAGGTTTGTGGGGCAGCGCCTGTCACGTGGTTGACAAGCTGCGGTCCAAACACTGGCTTTGCCCCCTCCCTACCGGGTGACCTCAGGGGCGCTGTCTTCAGCATCAGTCCCAGCTGCATAGGAGGGAGCTTGCAGACCATAGTTTCTGCGCTACCCAGTGCTCCGCTCTCACGGCGAGGAGGAAAAGGTCACACCACCACCCACTGAGTGCTTTGTGTGCCCAGGCATACCACACCCACGGTCTCAGTAATCCTCCAGGAGCCCTTCTAGGTGGGGAGACTGAGGCACAGAGGGCAGGGTCTGTCCCACTTCTCAAGGCTGACCGTGGGTGACCAATGACAAAACAGGACTGCATGTCTGGGCCACCTGAGCTTCCAGGGTGGCTCCCGAGGGACTGGGTGTCAGGGCAGAGCATGGGCTGGGACTCCGCTCCCATGTGCAGGCAGAACATCCAGGCCGCACTCCAGGGGTGCCGGGCGAGCTGGAACCTTCCCCGTGCCGCCCACAGATGTGGCTCCTGAATCAGAGCCCGCTCACCCGCGTGCCGTCTCTACTCTCCAATGGTGCCCGAGGAGTCGGGAACCCAGGGCCTTATCTCCAGGTTAACTCCCTTTCACAGAAGACAGCATCATAATCCCAGGCCTAGAGTCTCTATAGATCCTGGTTAAAGAGCATGTTGGCTTTTGGGAGGCCCTCCTGGCACTGTCTGCCCTTGCCTGCGAAGTGGGACAGGGGAAGAAGCTATTGTTCCAAGCCCGCGTGCTTATCTGAACTTTCAATACTTTGTATATGATGATTGGGATTTAAAAAATTCAGCAGTTTTTAAACTGAATTATTTGCAAAGAGGTAACTGGAAGCAGGGCACATGCCGTCCCTGCATTTGCTCACCTTTAATTATGAAAACACTGGTGAATCTACTGTAGGGAGACTTTGAACATACATCTGCGGCCACCCAACCCAGAAGATTCTGGACATCCACTGTAGTTACCTGTCACTCTGCAGCTGACCTTTAGCCCCTCACCCATCCCCCACGGTGGCTCCCACCCGTCCTTCCCGAGGCTGCCGATGCCGTTTCCCGTGACGGATCTTGAGGTGGACGGTGGTGCGCAGTGTGACCCCTGGAGCGACCTGGAGACCGCACCACAAATGGGTGGAACTGAGAATCCAATACATAAAATTCTAACGAGAAGAGTCAATGTAAAAATAAGGAGAAGAGAAAAAGAGGTCACAAAGGGCACAACAAAATACAAACATCGAGCGACAGACACAACTCCAACCGCGTCGATGATGGAGAATGCAAGGGAACAAACATTCCAGTCACAAGCAGAGGCCGTCAGGAGACAGACGGTCAAGACTGAGTGCATGCTATCCGCAGAGATGCCCGGACACAGACGCGGGTGGAAAGGCGCCACGGGAAGCACCACGCACACGGAGACGTTTGGAGGCTTCAGCTGCTGTGTTAACATCAGACCCGAGACCCTGAGGCCGAGAGCGCTCCCCAAGGAAAAGCAAAACCCACCTGCCCACAGGGCTGAGGACTGGGGTTCACCGAGGAACGGCCACCCGCTGGTAAAAGCCAAATCCAAAGCAAGCCTGTGGGAGCCCTGATGGGGAGCACGGCGGCAGACACGCGCACTGCAGCTGGAAAGCGGGACGGCGACTGCCCGCCGAGGGGCGCGAGAGAGCTCTCTGCCACCAGGGGGTGTTCTGTGCCTTGACGGGGGCTTTGGCTGCTGATGGGCATTTGGTGTGCGTTTCTCTCTTCATAAAGGTTTGCCTCAAAAACAAAAGCAAATTCTGAGCTCTGCCACGAGGGGATGCGTGCTGCCGAGTTTGCGTGCTGCCTGCACATCCACTTGACATACGGGAGATGCCACGGGAGGGCGGGCTTGGGGTGGGCAACGAGCGACGCACCCGGGCAGTTGTGTGGCAGGCAGGCGGCTGCTCAGCGTTCGGTCCACTCAGCCTTGCCGAAGTCGGAAATGTTCCTATAAATCCTGGGAGTGTCAAGTGGCTTTACAGAGCTGTCTCTTCTCTCCAACTCCTGTGCTCTGCCTGGGGTTCCCACATGTCTGTGACCCTCTTTTAGTTTCTCAGTGGCCATTCCCACCTGAGAGCCTCCACCCACCTGTGCAGCCCACTGGGTCTCCTCGCCCTCCTTGCACACCCAGCCAACCCCGCTATCAAGTAGTGCTGGAGCCCCCATGGGTCAGACTGGGTCCCCACCTCCCACCCAGCTTCTCACTGTGCTTCATAGCTAATGGTTGGGTGTGTTTTGTGTCCTCTCTGCTCCCACCCCCGTGGTGCATAAGCTCCAGGTCTGGGGCCATGTTTCTGCTGCAGAACCATGCCAAGCACAGAGGAGTCCGTCAGTTTTGAGTGAAACAGCGAACATGGGCCTTCCCGCCTGCACCTCACCCTAAATGACTGGTATTGGGTCATACAGGGTCACATGCCAACTCATTAGAACAGTGGGGGCACCCCTGCCCTTGGCTTCCTCAGCCCCAGTGGGCCCCTGCACCTCTGCCTGCTGCCCCTGCCGTTCGAGGGGGCTCTTCCAGCCTCGGTTTCACCAGTGCAGACACTGCACCTGGCAGGCAGCACACGACCAAAGAACATGGGTTAAGGGCATGACTACTCCCTTATTCGTGGTTAATCGTGTCGGGCACAAAATGCTACCCACTCAGACAGTCCGTACCCAAAGTACTCAACTTCTCGGAGAAAATAATGGCTGAGAACAGGTAAGGATTCACGAAGTAGGGAACAGTGCCCATTCTCAGTAAGTGCCTTTCTCTCCCGTGCTTTGTTACCCCAAATTGATGCCTTTGACTAGATGTCTCTTAGAAAAATTCTTAACTGCTAGGTAATAAAATCTATTAGAGAATAACTCACATTCTCCCACATACAGATTTTCGTAGATACAGAGTGTCTTAGGAGAATGATTCTCTCACGCATATTTTATTAAAAAGCCTGGTGCTAAACATCTCTGTTCTTAAAACAAAATTACTACCTGCAAGGAAATAGCTGTTTCTGAAAGAAAGGAAGGGGAAAAAAGCCCTTCCCGCTGTGTCCCTCTGTATTTCAGGATGAGCTGTTTGTTAAGTATCGAAGGGGCAGTGAATGACAATGCATTTGTTAAATGACAAACTTCACAGATAAAGATTCATTTATGGACTTCTTTCATAGCAGCGCATGATTTTTCTAGATCTATTCAAGGTCTATAGATTTCAGCGATTTGCACACACAGCATGGGAGAGCCGAGATGGAGATTTCATTACCAAGTTCAGAGAGAAGGAGGATGGAGGCACACTTTAGGAAAACTTCTCTAAACTTTTGGGATGAGCGGAAGCAGTAATTTTTAAAATAATCAGAAGCTGGGATGTAACCCCCAGGGCTTGTAAGCGGGGGCTGCACCTGCCACGGCAGGCTCTGGGGAACCCCGCCACCACTGACAGGCCCCTGGATGGTATTGTGTCATAAGCTGCAATCGGGTGGCCGTTTCCTCCCCACCGCTCAGTTTCACCTGCGCGATCTACCTGGTGAACTATCTCAGATTGCAAACCCGGAGAGTCTCACTTTGCCGGATTTTTAGGTCTTGCTTTGGGGGAAACTCCGTGGGCCACAGCGCAGGATGGAGGGGCTGCCTCCCCTCCACAGCCTGTTTGATGGGACTGCCAGGTTCTCCCAAGGGTCCACCAGGAGGAACACAAAGACACAAAGTAGATATGCCCCCCTTCTGGGGTATTCAACCTCCCTGGATGGCCTGCGGGTCATGACCCAGGAAGACCAGGCCAGGAGACAGGCTGACTGGGCAGGGGGTGGAGGTGGGGGGACGTGGTGGGGAGGGATGCAAGACCCGACCAGACGCGACCGCCGGTCTGTCAGCATCTGCCTGGATGGAGTGGGCACCTGTGCTCTACGGCGCAGATCATCCCGCGGGAACAGCCTGGTCAGGAGGCCCCAGGGTCTCCCAGCTACTTCATGCATGCTGCAGCCTCTGCCAGCGCAAACGGGAAGCCATGGAGGGTGCATGGGTTTCGGCAATGGAGGCATCTGCTATGGTCACTCATCAGCGTGGTTTCTAGCTTGTTTCCCAAAAAATATTTTATGGGGCACCAGAGGCAAAGGCCCGTGGAGGGGAAGCCTGCTCTGTAAGAAGCAGAGAAGCCGGTGAGCCAGCAGGCTGCTCTGAGGGCCGTCCAGGAGCGGGGAGACAGGTCTGTACACAGGCAGGGGGCCCCAAAGGGTCCGTGTCGAGCGTGTGCTGCTGTTTTGGGGGGTGGGCTTGCATTCTGCTTCTCTGAGAAAAATACCAAGAGACGGAAAAATCATCCTGGTGAATTTCCAGTGAAGTTCCTGGGCTGAAACGAGATGGGTTTGGACGACCTGTCTGAGCCTCAGGGTGCACGGACACACTTCATTCAATCCCGTGGGGCTCCGGCCCATCTCTGCCCGCGTGCATCTCCCCAGGCGGGGCGGAAACCCAAGCCCTTGGATAACCACCCCAGGCTGACAACCACCAGTGCTGAAAGCTGGGGATGACACCCCGCCCCAGCCGGCAGACCCTCAGGGCTCTCGGGCCCTGTCAGACACACCTCCCTCCCCCACCGCCCCACCACTGGCCACGGTGCTCAGGCCCGGCACCCGGCAGGCTCCCGCCCGGCCTCTGGCTGCTTCACATGGTGTCTGTGCTTCCATCCCCACCAGGTTTTGGCTTAACTGTGTCTCTCAGGGAGGCCTTCCCTGCCACTCAATTTCAACTGGTCCCTGCCCAGCTCCGTCAGTCTAACACCTGATATTTTAATGGTGTGCACAGCCCTTCTCACTCTCTGCCGCTGTCGCTGTGAGTTGGCTGGTGTGCCCATTCCTGCCCTCATCCCCCGGCTGCATGAGCTGCCGGGACACATCTCTTCCGACCTTCCCAGTCCCAACAGTGTGGTGCAGAGTAGGCAGCTGTCTACCCGCAAGAGTCTTCTGCAAGGAGAACAAGACCCCAAGTGGCCCCTGCCCGGCCCCCCCAGCCCCCAATATCACACCAAGGCCACAACTGCCACCATCACCAACTCCAGCACTACGTACAGAGCGGAGGACAGGCATGTAGATGGGTCAAAATAACAGAGAAAAAATTGCAGCCTTGTCTTAAAATTCTCCCCAAGGGAGTTCTTTCTCCATTCTTCAAGGCTGAATCAAATACCCCATCCGCTGTCTAAACTCTGCATAACATGGTCTCATCGCTCATTCTGCATTGTCCCTGCTTCTCATTTTCTGCTCTTCACTAGCCCCTGATGGTGACGTTTACCACGGGAGTCACACATGTGCCGCTCAGAACACCTGTCCTGCGGGGGGTCTGGGGCAGGAGCTCTGGGTGGTCTACCTGGGTGTGCAAGGGCTGATCACCACCCCATGGTGGCCCACACAGGACTGAGCATGCTGCCTCTGGACTGCCACACGGACACTCTCCTGAGCACCACCGTGCCGCCCCTGGACTCATCCGTAAGACACACACACGTGCGACTGGAAAACCCAGTGTAAACATGCTTTGAACTCATGTGCGGTTGGTCCCATCGCATGCCCTGCACCGTACTGCAGCGCAGTCAGCAATACAATCACCTGTTATTCTTCCGTAAGAAACTTTGTTGCCAAGGGTCCGAGGCAGAAGGAGGGTGGGCAACAGTCATCCAGTGCGGGTCAGGATTCCTGAGTAGTGAAGTGTATCTGGAATGTGACCACACAAATCTTATACGAATTGCCCATTGTTGGGTGATTAAAGTACAATCAGTCGTCCTCATTAGCAGTTTGATGATCCTGAATGCCATTCTATTTTTCTGTAGCGATTCAGGGGCTATTTTAAGATCCCTGCTTTGGCCTTGCCACGTGACAGTTACGTAGCCGTGTGCTGTAGGTGTAAAGGGCCTGCGCTGCCCAGGAGTGCGGACTCACTGCTGCAGGTGCACGTACGTGCAGGTGAAATGGAAACAGGTGTAGTAACAAAACCACAGAGGGTGTCGAATATCAAATACATCAGAGTTTTCACTGTGCTTCTCTCTGGGTGATAACATCCAGCCTGGACTGCTTCTCCCTCCTAAAGACTTGTCCCCCAGAAGGCCATGTCCTTGGGTGTCACCTGGCACGTGCTCCTGAGGACTCGTCAAGACTGAGCCTACGTTGGACGCGCCTCGTGCTCTGAGACGACGTGGGGACTGGGAAGCAACAGGGAGTCTGGAACTCACCCTAAGAACTGGGCCCAGAAGTCATGTGAGTTAAGCTGGGCCCCGGAAGCAGGGGTGCTGTGCGAGCTGGACACCCAATGCTGTATGCAGCGTGACAGGAGAAGACCCACTTACAGGATGGGCACACGCAGTCTGCATGGGCCGTTCCCACTTCTCAGAGACCTAACTAAATAAAACTGCTGCCACCTCGCTAGGTGTTCAAGTGGCTGCAATTACAAACGGCAGCAGTTCTCAACAGAGTCCCAGCACTCGAAGCTCAACGGACCCGCAAGGCACTTGCAGGCACTGCTTCCTGGAGGCAGCGAACTTGAGCCCAAGGCTGATCCGCCGCCCCTCCTGCATCTCCTCTTTTTCCGTTCAACAGTTGCATTCAAACCTCAGAAATACTCCTCAGTGGAGGCCAGGTTACAGCTGGTGAGGACTTCCACCCAGCCCCCGGGAGGAAGCTCGGAGCTTCTGTTGCAGGGCCCAATGCTGAGTCCTCCTGCAGGGCTCCGACGGCACGGAGGAAACAAGGGCCTCTCCTGGGCTGTGCTGTCTGGGGCCGGCTCACTGCCCTCGGCTGACGGCGTGCCTGAGCCGCCACAGCCCTCTCTCCCACGCCGGCCCTGGCTCCGGGAGAAGAGGGGCAGGGTGATGTTAGCCTCCTCCAGCTTCCTGCCTGCACCCAAGTCCAGGCCCCAAGGGGAAGACTGGTGCCCAGTTTTCCAATCCCTCCTCAGGGGTGAAGTGGTTCTGTGATGCCCACTGGGCTCCAGGGTGTTAGCAATTGCTGGGACCCCACAAGATGCCTCCCTGGTACACGAGCATCCCTCACACTCCCAACCAGCAGCAGGTAACCCAAAACGGCCATCCTGCACCTACAGGCAGTCCCCAGAGGGCAGACCCCTTCGCCGCTGGCGCGCCACAGGGCAGTCTGACAGCATCAAATCACAGCCTGTATTTGCTCTGTCGCCTATCTGTTCATCCCCCCACTGCTCCATCAGTCCATCTTATTCTGGGATACATCAAAGCAAGCTTCAGACTTCAGAATAATTCACCCCGAAACATTTCACCACATATGTCATTTACAAGACCTCAGTATTCATTTATGGTTTTTCCTTTTGATGTAAAATGGACATGGAGTGAAATGCAATCTTAGATGTGCAAAGCCATATCCCCGTGTAAGGAGCGCCTTGTCGAAAGAGGGAACATCACCACTTCTCCAAAAAGCCCCCTCGACTTTCACTCTGACTCCCCCAGCGCCAGAGGCAAACACTATGATTTCCCCAAACCATTGACCAGTTTGGCTTCTTCCCGAATATCCCACAAATGGAATTGCACACTAGATGCTCCAACGTGAGGCCGTGTCACTTTGCGTGCTTTCAAGGTCCACCCTCACTGCGGCACGTGTAAGGCTTCAGTGCAGAACCCCCGTGTGTGAAGTCCTGCTTGTCAGCTGTCCGGGCTGCTTGCAGGGTCTGGCCTATCGTGAATAAAGCTGCTCTGAGCACGCTGGTACACGTCTTTCCTTTCTCTCAGCTAATACCCAGAGGGTGGGGGCAGGGGCGGGAACTGGGCCATAGAGCGGGTATAGGCTTGATTTTCTTATTTGAAAACAAATAGTGTGACTGTTGTCAACTAGGACTTTGTGAGTTAAACAGTAATTCCCAAGCTTGGCCCACCATCACAATCTGAAGAGGGTTTTAAAAAAATGCAGATTCCTGGGCCCTCAACCTACTGTCTTAGAATCTCCCTGAGAGGAGCCCCAGGAGCTGTATTTTTCAAAATTTTCCCCAAATCATGCTGATGAAGGGCCACAGTTAGAGACCAGCCACTGTCCCACCAGGACTGGGTTCTGACTCTGAGATGAGCTGGACCGGGTTCAAAGGCAAGTTACCCATCCACTCTACACCAGCTCTTCAGCCTCCACCCTGGGAGCATTGGTGGTAGCGTGCCCTGTACTCCTGGCAAGATGGAGCAGCTCGGCACGCATGCCGCTTTCCAGGCTAACCCACACAGCACAGAACACACACTCGCTGTTATTACCAGAACCAGCCTATTGGTTGACTCAAGCTTGGTGGGATTCAGGTGGACCTTGGCTGTGACTTTTGACAACTGGAGCTCAGCCCTTGGGAATCAGGGAGGACAAGTCAAGCTCAGGTCCAGGTTTCGGGGCCCTTTGTCACACCTTTATGTATTAAGTAAACAGTGATGCCTGATTCTCACCCTGGGCCCATGCACACACCCCCGGGCTGATGGCTGCAAGCAACTGAGACCACCCAGAGGGCAGATCTGTTGTCACCACTCCTGATGACAGGGGGCCACATGAGAGAGGCTGGGAGGAGCAGGGCGAGAACTGACACACCGACAAAGATCTGGGGAATCCTGATTCCATGCGGCGGATACATCAATGGATGAATCTCAAGGTAACACATTAAAGCCTGACATGATGGAATGTGCTGTTTTTACAAACTGATGGATGAATTAAAAAAGCAAGCTTGCAGGAGATTCAAGATGGCGGCGTGAGAGGTGAGACAGAGAGCTCCTCCCAAAACCACAGATAGTATGAAAATATAGTTAATTAATACAACTAACCCTGAAACAGCAACAGGAAAGAAGGCTGCACCAGAATGCACACAGATATCATGAACAGAGCAGACCTTGAGAAACACGGTTGGGAACTTTGAGGAACGTCAGGCGCTCCATCCCCCTGGCTGCCTACTAAGCTCCGAGGCCCCCACTGTGACACACACCCTGCCAAACCTTCCTCCTGGCCAGACAGCACTGGCTCGCAAATCGACAGTCACTGCACAGGCGTCAGGCCAGCCGGAGAGAGGCCTCACCTACAAGAGCTAGAGATGCCAAGCACAGAGGCTTACACCTGGGTGCTCGGCCCATGGGCTGTGATATTGGAGACAGGCACCGAAGACAGGAATCAGGAAACAGATCTTTCTTCCCCTCAGGCACCAGCTTTGCTCCCCAATGACCCCCAACCTCACTCTAGGGTCTGAGAAGCTACAGAGACTGGAGCTTCTGGGCACTAGAGGGCACCACATAGAAATAGGAAATGTCAAAAGAACATGGTTCAGATCAAAATCTCACAAACCCCAGAAAAAGGACCAAATGAAACTGAACTCACCAATGTTCCTGAAAGACAGTTCAAAATAAAAATCATAAACATGCTTATGGAGAAAAATATTCAAGAATTCAGGAATGAATTTAAGATGGAGATTCAATCATTAAGAAATTCCATATCTGAAATGAAACATACAATGGAGGGATTTAAGAGCAGATTAGATGTAGTAGAAGAGACAGTAAATGGAATAGAAATTAGAGAAGAGGAATACAAAAAGCTGAGGCACACAGAGAAAAAAGAATCTCTAAAAATGAAAGAATATTGAGAGAACTGTGTGACCAATCCAAATGGAACAATATTTGCATTATAGGGGTACCAGAAGAAGAAGAAGAGAGAAAAAGGGATAGAAAGTTTCATTGAGGAGATAATTGCTGAAAACTTCCACAATATAGGGAAGGAGATAGTCTCTCAAGCCACGGAAGTGCACAGATCTCTCAACACAAGGGACCCAAGGAAGACAACATAAAAACATATAATAATTATAATGGCAAAGATCAAGGATAAAGACAGACTTTTAAAAGTAGCTAGAGAGAGAAAAAACATCACATACAAAGGAAAACCCATCAGGCTATCATCAGACCTCTCAACAGAAACCTTACAGGCCAGAAGGGAGTGGCATGATATATCTAATGCAATGAAGCAGAAGGGCCTTAAAGTAAGAATACTCTACCCGGCAAGGTTATCATTTAAATTTGAAGGAGGGATTAAACAAATTTCAGATAAGCAAAAGCTGAGAGAATTTCCCTCCCACAAACCACCTCTATAGTGCATTTAGGAGGGACTCCTTTAGATAGAAGTATTCCTAAGGCTAAATAGATGTCACACAAGGGATAGACAAAGAGTACAGAATACAATTCATAAAATACAAAGAATGGAGGAGGAAGAAAAAGCTGGGAAAAAAAGAACCTTTAGGGTGTGTTTGTAATAGCATACAAAGTGAGTTAAGTTAGACTGTTAGATAGGAAGGGAATTACCCTTGAACCTTTGGTAATCATGCATCTAAAGCCTGCAAAGGCAATAAGTACATACCTATCAATAATCACCCTAAATGTAAATGGTCTGAATGCACCAATCAAAAGACATAGAGTCACTGAATGGATAAAAATACAAGACCCATCTATATGCTGCCTACAAGAGACTCACTTCAAACCAAAAGACATACACAGACTGAAAGTAAAGGGATAGAAAAAGATATTTCATGCAAATAATAAGGAGAAAAAAGCAGGAGTTGCAGTACTTATATCAGACAAAATAGACTTCAAAACAAGGAAAGTAACAAGAGACAAAGAAGGACATTACATAATGATAAAGGGGTCAGTCCAACAAGAGGATATAACTATTATAAATATCTATACACCAAACACAGGATCACCTACATATGTGAAACAAATACTAACAGAATTATAGGGGGAAATAGAATGCAATGCATTCAGTTTAGGAGACTTCAACACACCACTCACTCCAAAGGACAGATCAACCAGACAGAAAATAAGTAAAGACACACAGGCACTCAACAATGTATTAGAACAGATGGACCTAACAGACATCTACAGAACACGCCATCCAAAAGCAACAGGATACACATTCTTCTCAATTGCATGTGGAACATTTTCAAGAATAGATCACATACTAGGCCACAAAAAGAACCTCAGTAAATTCAGAAAGATTGAAATTGTACCAACCAGCTTCTCAGATCACATAGGTATGAAACTAAAAATAAATTAAACCAAGAAAATGAAAAAGCCCACAAATACATGGAGGCTTAATAACATGCTCCTAAATAATCAATGGATCAATGACCAAATAAAACAGAGATCAAGAAATATATGGAGACAAATGACAACAATAATTCAACACTGCAAAATCTGTGGGATGCAGCGAAGGCCGTGCTAAGAGGGAAATATATTGCAATACAGCCTACCTCAGGAAAGAAGAACAATCCCAAATGAACAGTCTAAACTCACACTTAATGAAACTAGAAAAGGAAGAATAAATGAGGCAGTAGAAGAAGGGACATAATAAAGATTAAAGCATAAATAAATAAAATTGAGAAGAATAAAAGAATAGAAAGAATCAAAGAAAGCAGAAGCTGGATCTTCGAGAAAATAAACAAAATGGATAAACCCCTAGCCAGACTTATCAAGAGAAAAAGAGATCTACACACATAAACAGAATCAGAAGTGAGAAAGGAAAAATCACTATGGACACCACAGAAATATAAAGAATTATGAGAGAACACTATGAAAAATTATGTGCTAACAAACTGGATAACCTAGAAGAAATGGACAACTTTCTAGAAAAATACAGCCTTCCAAGGCTGACCCAGGGAGAAACAGAAAATCTGAATAGATCAATTGCCAGCAAAGAAATTGAATTGGTAATCAAAAAACAACCTAAATACAAAATGCCTGCACCAGATGGTTTCACTGCTGAATTTTATCAAACATTTAGTGAAGACCTAATAACCATCCTCTTTAAAGTTTACCAAAAAGTAGAAGAGGAGGGAATACTCCCAAACTCATTCTATGAGGCCAACATCACTCTAAACCAAAACCAGGCAAAGATACCACAAAAAAAGAAATTACAGACCAATATCTCTGATGAACATAGATGCAAAAATACTCAACAAAATATTAGCAAATTGAATTAAAAAATATATCAAAAAGATCATCCACCATGATCAAGTGGGATTCATCTCAGAGATGCAAGGATGGTACAACATTCGAAAATCCATCAACATCATCCACCACATCAAAAAAAAGAAGGACAAAACCCACATGATCATCTCCATAGATGCTGAAAAGGCATTTGACAAAATTCAACATCCACTCATGATAAAAACTCTCAACAAAATGGGTATAGAGGGCAAGCACCTCAACATCATAAAGGCCATATATGACAGACCCATAGCCAACATTATACTTAACAGTGATAAGCTGAAAGCTTTTCCTTTAACATCAGGAACAAGACAAGGATGCCCACTCTCCCCACTTCTATTCAACATAGTTCTAGAGGTCCTAGCCATGGCAATCAGACAACACAAAGAAATAAAAGGCATCAAGATTGGCAAGGAATAAGTCAAACTCTCCATGTTTGTAGATAACATGATATTGTACTAAAAACCCCTAAAGAATCCACTCCAAAACTACTAGATCTAATATCTGAATTCAGCAAAGTTGCAGGATACAAAATTAATACACAGAAATCTGTTGCATTCCTATACACTAAAGATGAACTAGCAGAAAGAGAAATCAGGAAAACAATTCCATTCACAATTGCATCAAAAAGAATAAAATGCCTAGGAATAAACCTAACCAAGGAAGTGAAAGACTTATACTCTGAAAACTACAAGACATTCATGAGAGAATTTAAAGAAGAAACCAATAAATGGAAACACATCCCGTGCTCATGGACACAAAGAATTAATATTGTCAAAATGGCCATCCTGCCTAAAGCAAACTACAGATTAATGCAATCCCTATCAAAATACAAACAGCATTCTTCAATGAACTAGAGCAAATAGTTCTAAAATTCATATGGAACCACAAAGACCCCAAATAGCCAAAGCAATCCTGAGAAGGAAGAATAAAGCAGGGAGAATTACGCTCCTTGACTTCAAGCTCTACTACAAAGCCACAGGATTCAAGAAAATTTGGTACTGGCACAAGAACAGACCCATAGACCAGTGGAACAGAATAGAGAGCCCAGATATAAACTCAAACATATATGGTCAATTAATATACGATACAGGAGCCACAGACATACAATGGGGAAATGACAGCCTCTTCAACAACTGGTGTTGGCAAAACTGGACAGCTACATGTAAGAGAAGGAAACTGGATTATTGTCTAACCCCATACATAAAAGTAAACTCAAAATGGATCAAAGACCTGAATGTAAGTCATGAAACCATAAAACCATAAAACTCTTAGAAAAAAAACAGGCAAAAATCTCTTGGACATAAACATGTGCGACTTCCTCATGAACATATCTCCCTGGTCAAGGGAAACAAAAGCAAAAATGAACAAGTGGGACTATATAAAACTAAAAAGCTTCTGTACAGCAAAGGACACCATCAGTAGAACAACAAGACAACCTACAGTATGGGAGAATATATTCATAAATGACATATCTGATAAGGGTTGACATCCAAATTATATAAAGAGCTCACACACCTCAACAAACAAAAAGCAAATAAGCCAATTAAAAAATGGGCAGAGGAGCTGAGCAGACACTTCTACAAAGAAGAAATTCAGATGGCCAACAGGCGCATGAAAAGATGCTCCACATCGCTAATCATCAGAGAAATGCAAATTAAAACCACAATGAGATATCATCTCACACCAGTGAGGATGGCCAACATCCAAAATACAAACAACAACAAATGTTGGCGAGGACATGGAGAAAGGGGAACCCTCCTACACTGCTGGTGGGAATGTAAACTAGTTCAACCATTGTAGAAAGCAGTATGGAGGTTCCTCAAAAAACTAAAAATAGAAATACCATTTGACCCAGGAATTCCACTCCTAGGAATTTACCCTAAGAATGCAGCAGCCCAGTTTGAAAAAGACATATGCAACACTATGTTTATCGCAGCATTATTTACAATAGCCAAGAAATGGAAGCAACCTAAGTGTCCATCAGTAGATGAATGGATAAAGAAGATGTGGTAAATATATACAATGGAATATTATTCAGCCATAAGAGGAAAACAAATCCTACCATTTGCAACAACATGGACGGAGCTAGACAGTATTACACTCAGAGAAATAAGCCAGGTGGAGAAAGACAAGTATCAAATGATTTCACTCATCTGTGGAGTATAAGAAGAAAAAAAGCTCAAGGAATAAAACAGCAGCAGACTCACAGAACTCAAGAATGGACTAACAGTTACCAAAGGGAAAGGGACTGGGGAGGATGGGTGGGAAGGGAGGGATAAAGGGGAAAAAGGGTCATTACGGTTAGCATGTATAATCAAGGTGGGGGAGACATGGGGAAGGCAATATAACACAGAGAAGACAAATAGTGATTCTATAGCACCTTACTATGCTGATGGACAGTGACTGTAATGGGGTATGTAGTGGGGACTTGATAATAGGGGGAGTCTAGTAACCATAACGTTGTTCATGTAATTGTACATTAATTATAGCAGAAAAAAAAAAAGCCAGCTTGGCCACAGACATACTGATCTCCAGACTTCGCATCTGTAAACATGATCTGTGCCTCCAGGTCACGCCAGTCCGAGGACACACCGCAATAGCCAGGCCCATGGTAAACATCTTGTTTGCATCTACAGATTCTCACAATCTTTTACAGAGTGCCCGAGGAACAGGGGGCGGCCAGCAGGAGAATGGTCTCTAATTTCTAAAACATTATCAGAGGCATTTTAGGCCTTCGAGGCCTGGGAAGCTGAAGACAGGATCATCACACGCCGACGGTGCTGGAACGCGACTTCTCTTATTCTCCACATCTCCTCGCCGCGTCCTCCCGCTTCCTACCAGCAGGGCCCCGGGACGCTTCTGATAGAGTACATATGTCTTATGCTTTAAGACTTTTCCTGCAATTCAAAATGAATCAGCCCAGTACCAATTCTACCACAAATATATTGGCTCCAGTGGAACCCATCGTAGAGGAATGCCCGCGTGGGTCTTCCCTCGGCCAGAGCTGCTTAGAAGGTCCACTCCACGGGGCCTGTGTGCGCGCCAAGAGGCTCTCAACAAATGAGTTAATTTGGAATGCTCTTCAAAGGAATTAAAAATTGCTCTGTTCTGTTAAAAAGGCACCGACCTCTGTGGCAGTGGCTTGTTACACTCACATGCCTGCCTTTGCAGAAGGTCAGAGGGGTGAAGTATGGGAAGGAGCAAGCGCCCGTTCATTTCTCAGAAATGCCGTGTCACCCTTGCTAATACTGGGTGAAGCCTCGTGGCGACCGTGCGTACCACCTGCAAGAGGAAGGAGACCCTGCATGGCTGGCTAGCTCACACAGCCTTCTCTCCACAGAGTCCTAGAGGCCATCCCCTCCTTCTGACCTGGGCTGTGAAGGACAGCTGTAGAGACACCCATGGGGGCTCGAAGACCCGCGGATACTGAGATCCTTGGTATCCTCTTTTGGGAAAAGCTGACCTCAGCTGTAATTGCTAAGCCCATACAAAGCTGTAGCTATAAACAGGGACTGCTTCTGTAGATGGCACTTGCTGTTTTGAATTGCACTTCGGTCACAAATGGGACTGGCATGTTGACAAGTCCAAACGGGGTGAGCTTGGCAGCTGGGAGACCCCGATGTTGGGCTTTGATAGATGTGGTTTGAGGAGTAGCGTTTCAAGTTAGATTTCTGGCTGGAGAACTGAGCGGCTAGTACAAATCAACCTGCTGCAGGGCTGCCCTGTCAGCTTGCATTCCACTTCCTTCTGAGGCTTGTTCTGGGAGGGATGGTGAAGGGCAGAGAATCACAAAATGACCACAACTCAAGCTGCTGAGACGACAAGTAGAGATACATGCTCTGTGCAGCTGCTTCCCTAAGATTCTGCCCCATTTATTTGGAGGCTGAAGGCACGGTGCTTGAAGGAATAGGAAGCCTGTTGTCGAGGCCAAGGAAACAAAAACCTAAATCCAAAGTATGCTCAGGATTCAGTACCAGTCCTCTGGGAAGAGTGACAGGAGGTTCCATCCCGAGTTATCACCCCTCCGTCGCCTAGGATCCTCTCCCTCCATGGCCTCGTGTGTCCTCCTGGCCTGAGGTAGTCAGGGGTCCCTGCCGGGGAGTCAGGAACCCGAGCAGACAGGCAGGCCTCCTCTGTGTCCTACCAGGTGGATGTCCTCACGCCTCCCCAGCCCTGAGGCAGCGCCCAGACAGGGCCTTCCTTCCTGGGGATGTGCAGACGCCTCCATGCTCACAGGCCCTAGGGTGCACTCTCTGCCTTCCCAGTCCCGGCTCCCAGCAAACACCACCTTGGCACAAACGGCTGCAAGCCAAGCTGGGACGTGAGTCCCCCAGGAACTGTGACAGGCCAGGGAGGTTCACTCTCCAAACATGCCCGAAGACCACCCGCTGGTCTCTGCCCAGCCGTCTGCACCCACGAGCTGAGTGAGCACCTTAGTTGGCTACACGCCTCCCTGGCTCACAGAGCCGGGCCCAGGACATGGCCTCTGCCCTGCCTCCCCACCTCCTTCCCCTTTCACGATTCAGACCTTTCTCCAAATACACTGACCCCTTGTGCCTCAGGGCCTTTGCACACGCTGGGCCCTCTTGAGGTCTGTCTCCTGTACTTTGAATAAAAACCACCTAACACCTCCTCCTCTAGGAGGCCTTCCTGATGGAGCCCCTTCCTTGGTGGGATATGAGCCCCCTTTGGACATGTTCCGAGCACCGTGCTCTCCTTGCAGGGCACTGGCACAGTTCACCTGTTTATTCTTGGGGTTACCGGTTGGCTCTCTCTCCCCTGTCGCCCGCACTGTCTGCGAGGGCGGTGACCGCAGCTTCTGCACGGCTTTGTATTCTCAGTGCCTGGCCTGCAGTGCTGCTCTGTAAACACCTTGGCGCAGGAAAGAGGCGACTCAAGCACAGGTCACGGGCCCTGCCCCGGCCGGGCGCCACTGCACACAAACAAGAGCGGGACACGGTCCCTCCCTTCAAGCTCCTACAATATTTGAGAAATAAAACCTGCATCCTAGAAACCTTAACCGAGGCAGCACCACACGAGCAGTTGCTAACAGTGGTTTCAGTGGTAACGCGGGCCTGTGTTAGCCACCATCCTTCCTGAGCTGGTGACCGCCGGCACGCACGGGCTGGCAGCTTCACCGCCCTTCAGCTGCATTCACACACGCCTTCTCGACGGATGCGGTGCTGGAGCAGGCGTGGGAAACCCAGCAGGCATCAGTCTTGTCCTGGGAAGGGGTGGTGACGCCGTGTGAATGTCAGTCATGTGTAGCTCCCACCCTACCCATCGGCCCCCACCCTGCAGTGGGTACCCACCTCACACCCTTGGCACTCCCGACCCTGCCAGTGGATCCACAGGCTTCTGCCCAATATGCCTATTCATATTGCTACACACTGTCTGGGGTGCAGGACATTTCCAGTATGGTATGAGGCAGAGGGATGGTGCAGAATTAGACATTTTGCCTTTAGCTGAGTTTCTTTTATGTGTTTATGGATTTTTCTGGTTCATAATACTGCAGAAATTGGAAAAAAACACTTTGCTCACCCAGAGAGGCAAATACTACCCACTTCTCTCCTCATTTGTAAGATGTCAAGGCCTGGCTTCCTGGAACTCTGAATCTGCAAACATAATTATTCACGTGAGTGAGCGGCTACGTTCACTGGCTGCCGGGTCCTGCCTCAAAGGAGAGGTGCAGCAGAGGAAATGTGTGCTGACTTACTATGCAGACTTCCTCGGACAAGTGGGGACCTGAGGAATGCAGGCCTGGCACATGCGTGATGGCCCCCTGGAACCATGGCTGCAGGAGGCTGGGTGTTAACCCGCACTTGGCAGGGTGGGAGAAACAGGGCCCAGCTGGGCACTGAGGCATGGGCAGCTCTCTGG
This sequence comes from Phataginus tricuspis, assembly GCA_029783875.1. Taxonomy (NCBI): domain Eukaryota; kingdom Metazoa; phylum Chordata; class Mammalia; order Pholidota; family Manidae; genus Phataginus; species Phataginus tricuspis. The sequence goes on along the minus strand of JAQQAC010020895.1, from coordinate 44,880,721 downwards.
CCACGAAATGGGCAGTGGTCCAGTGCCAACTCATTCCACGGTCACCGTGCTCTCTGCGAGAGGCCAGGGCGTCCTGGATCATTGCCATCAACAGGCTCCACTGAGGCCGTGGAAGGGGCCGATGCAGCCTTCCTCTGGCACCTGGCACACTCCAGGCTCACACCTGGGCCACGTCTGGTGGCCCCCTAGGGAGGTCTGTCCCCAGAGGCTGCAGCCACTCTGCAAAGCCTGAGGTCAGTCTCCTCCAGCGGCACCTCCCCAGGACTGAACGCCGTCTCAGCAGAGCACATGGGCTCAGCACACGTTTGTTGGCTGGATCCACAAATCTACCTGATCATCTGCAACCCCCTTGCATAACAGGATATTCTGGGAGAGACAGTGATGCTGTGATGCAAAAGAGACACCCCAAATCCAGCCAAAGAGGGGGCGCACTGGAGGGGGGAGGATGAAAAGGTGGGCAGGTCTCCCTGGCATTCTGTGATTACATTAAAAAAGTAATCGGAATACAATTCTGTCAGGGAGATCTTTAGAAGCTCACGGGGGCCAACCACACCCTGTAACAAAATAGGGCCCTGACTTCAATTTCGAAGAATCCGACACCTTTGCCAAAATCACCACACGGAGCACGGTGTGCTGGTTCAGCTGTGACATGAGACCACCTCGTGAAGGGGAGGTGCTTGCGTTTCTTGGCAGGAACTGGTCAACCATGTGAATCTGTTCCTGCGAAGTGCATAGGTCCGTCCCAACAGCCTCCCTTCTGTGCCCCAGGAGGAAGCACTGACAGTGTTATGCTCTGATCTTACCTGGTCTGCTCTGAATATAGATGAGCTAAAACCATGCACAAAGAGGCGGTGTGGGTCATGGTCAGGAGCTGTCTCCACAGTAGGATGATGTGGGTTCAAACCCTGGCTGTGCTACTCGGCCAGTCACTTAACCTCTCTGCACCCCAGGTGACTGGGGCCATAATGATCATTACAGTGCCTTCTACACAGCTGGCCTGAAGGAGCCGATGAAAATAGATGGCACACTTTCTCAGGGCGCCCACCTGGGTGGGTGCCCTTGGTGAATGCAGGCCGTGCACGGCACAGCAGTTAAGGTTATTATGGCCTGAATACGTGCAGAGCCGGCTCAGGCTCTCAGGCTGCCTGTCACCCTGTTGTGGTGATGAAAGGAACAAAAGCTGAGGGTGCTAAGCACCAAGGCTGCAAATCAGTGGAAGGTAAAGGTGCTGATGAAGAGGGAGCAGGTCAGGCAGATGTGAGTCTGGGGCGTGAACCCCGCCTACAACATCGCTCTCGAAGGTTCATGGAGGAGGCAGGCAAGGACACGGCCTTCAGAGTTGGCAGGAGATCGGGAAAGAGAAGAACAGTTTTGGGAAGACAATATGAACAGAAAAGAAAAAGCCTGGGGTCATCTATGGCATGGTGGCATTCTTTTATTCTAGGGGAGGATGCAAATGGGGCCTGTCACAAGGCAAAGCAGGACTCGGGACCCCAGCATGGTCCAGGCATTTGACCTTGTGTCCCAGAAACCAGGAGCGTCTGCTGAAACCTGGCCAGCAGGGTAGGACCAGGCACAGGCTGTGTTTTAGGAAGATGGGGAGAAGCCAAGAATGGGTCTGGAGTGAGGAGGAGGCTGGGGAGGGAAGGATTTGGAAGTGGCCAGCCCTCAGGTGACCAGGGCAGCAGAAAGATGGAAGAGGGGCTGAAAAGTCAAGGAAAGATGTGGCAGGATAAAGGCAGGGCATGGACCTTCCAATGAGCTTTGGCTGCTCAGCCAGAAGGCCAGGAAGCCATCGTCTGTGGGTCAGCGACACGGACTGAGCTCAGCTGGGTGGTTCTTGGGCAAGATGTGCCTGCAGTTGCCTTAGAAGCTGCCAGGCTTTGGCTGCTCGCTGCGTGTGCCCATCAGTTGGCCATGGGTGGGGTGCTGTGCTCTCCTCCCTGAGGCCTCCCCACCAGCTTGGGCCCCTCACACCCTGGTCTCAGGCTCCAACCATGTTCAGAGGGTGAGCTCAGCCCCAGGTGGCCTGTGCCTTGGCTCACAGCATTTTGGCTGATGTCCCATTGGCCAAAGCCGGCCACCTGGTTGAGCTCATCACAGGGAGGGAGAGCCGCCAATGTCACACCCAAGGGCGTGTGTGGGTGAGAGAGTTCCTATAACGATCTCTGCAGGTAATTGGCAAGATGGGGCAGAGGGGCCATGATCCCATAGTTTTGAGCTTGGGGGTCAGAGTAGCAAGTTTGGTGGGAAAGCCACTGGTGTGGTTTAGCTGGCTCCCACTATGATGTGTCTGGGGGTCCTGCTCCTTTAGGTAAGGCTGGATCCAGGGGCTCATACTTTTTAATCAGAGGTCAGGTGCTCAGTGTCATCTCACAGCGTTGCCTTCCTGACCCCAGCTCTGCTCCCGCCTCCTGGGTGGCCCCACACGGATGGAAGAGGCTCCTCTCCCCCAGCATCTGAGGTGACAGTGGGCCTGTCTGGGACCAGCTCAGGATGGTGGTGAAGAGCACAGACCTGGAGGCTGGGGAGTGGGTTTCAGATCCTGGCTCATCATCTCCTGGCTGTCCATGCCCCATGCCACATTCTTCTCACCTGTGGAATGGCGGTGTAGCACAGCGGATCTCACGGGGTGGCAACGGGGACAGTGTATGCGCAGGTTAAGCACTGCATCGGGGGCGCCTCACATCTACCACGTGGCCACAGCCCACCTCTACACGGGGAGTGTGGCCAGGGCAATGCCACACACAGATTGGTTGGCTCTGTGTCATGTGACATGCCCACCATCCAATCACACTTAGGGTGGGGGGGGGAGTCCGCTGAGCAACATCTCCACCTTTAGCAGAAGGTTAGGGGGACCTGGGAGAGGCGTGTGTGCACAGAGCTCGGGTCCTGGGAGCGACGTCAGCCACGTCACCCGGCCTACCGCCAGAATGCACTAAAGCTGCCTGACTGCGATCTGTGCAGTTAAAATGGACCAGTTATTTTCATAAGCATCTCCTTATGAATAAAAGAAATGCAAATTGGGGGTAAACGCATTCAAATCTTTTGAAAACTGTTGCTATGAGTGCATTTCAGCATCCTCCCATTGCCAGATCTCTGATAGCACCTGGCACTTTCGGGGCCCCATAGAATCATTCCCATTAATCTGTATTTTGCAGAAAATCTGGCAGGCACAGAAAATTTAAGCAACCGCAATAACACAGGAGCAACGGGCCAAAGACAGGCAGAATCCCAAAGCTGAGGCTCTGAAAGCAACAGGCCACATTCTCCTTGGGGACTGTGGGCTTGTCCTCAGGACCAGCCATCCGACTCTGGAGAGGGACAAGGGAAAGAGAAGGAACATTCTGGAAGAGAAACGGAGTCGTGGACATGTACAGAGCTGACAAGATACATATGGGAACATTTCATAAGTAAAATTTTATGAGTATTATTTTACTGTATTTGAAAACCATTTGCTGAGGCAGTTTGACTCCTGGAAAAAAAACAACTCATATATTCTGACGTTCTCTTTCATACACAGACACACACACAGCTAGAATGAGAGATAAACCATGACGCCTTTTATATTGTTATTCCCTTTTTAACACCAAATGAATACTCTCACTGCCTACGTCTGCAGCCAGCGCATTTTAGCATAGACTCGGGCTTCAGAAAGGAGACACATTCTCGGAATGACATAATGTTTTGCTCACTCAAGCCTTGCACACTGTCTGAAGAAGTTTCTACTGTATATATGATGGAATGGCAGACAAGAACATAATCATAAATTCACCTATGTAAGTGGCACATATGACAGAGGGGTTTAGAGAGGCATTCCCCTTCAGACATGATGGCAGAAATAAGGCTGGGAATATAACTGCCACATAATCCCTCCATAATAGGGAGCATTCCCTGCGTGTGGCCCTTATGGCTTTCCGAACACCTTCGTGGCTAAGTGTGGGCTAAGGTTTTACCTTGGCCCTGTCCTTTGACATTTGAGCACCATGGCAGGGGGTGTCGTGGGCCCTGTGGAATGTTTACTAGCCTCCCTGGCCGCTACCCAGCAGATCCCAGTAGCATCCTGCCCCCCACCCTGCCACCCCTGTCACAACAAAAATGGCTATGACTTGCCAGATGTTCCTGGGGGCCAAAATTTTAGTTGAGAATGACTGGTGCAGAGGAAAGGGGACTCAGTTCGCCATGGAGAGACCTGGTTGTGTGGCCTAGGGCACAGCTGCTCACACTGTGTCACTTTGTTCTTCTGTGGAACAGACATGAAGCCCCCTGCCCCGCCTCTCACAGAAGTCATGTGAGAATCAAGAATAAAGACCAGTATGAACAGGCTTCAAAAGAACAGCAGTATCTCAGTTGCATTATCTTTGCTATGCAAATCCACGTGTGGATGGAGCATGCAGAACCAGCCCCCACGCACAGCTTAGCAAACTGAGGTTTCAAGGAGGACTGTCCCTACATTCAAACAATGAGCAGGTGCAGAGACTAGACAAGTTCTTATGCTACGACCTCCTCGAGGTGGAGAAGGTGGTTAGACACATGTCCTTATTCACTGTCATGCACAGCAGCGATGCCCATGTGGAACATTCCTGGGCCCTCAGCCTGGAGCAGCCCTGCCTGCCCTGCAAGGCTCTGGCTCTCCCCACCCTCACCTCAGCCTCCTCCACCTTCATCACCCTGGCACCTGTGGACCCCCAAGATTTGGTCACTACACAGATTTCTTGTTCTTGAGGAGGGGGATCCCCTGGCAATAATCAGCAGATTGGCGCTAATTCTTTTGCTTCTTAGGGACACTCTGATGGGATCCAGAGTAAAAGTGGTGAAGGAGGCTCCCATCAAGACAGGAGCCAGGCTGTGGACCGACACACCTCCCCCTGGATCAAGCAATCTAAACGAAAATATGAACCATGTGTTCAGGCATGGGACCCTAAGGAGTGCAGGACAAGGACCCACATGGGAAACGCACAAGGGGAGCCCTGGGACCACCATTCCTGCTAAGAGCTTCCAGGCTGGTGCCCAGAGAGGAGACCCAGGCAGAGCTCAGGGGTCCTCTGGGCTGAAGGGATGCAGTGAGGGACAGGGAGGGGGAAGGGACTTAGAGATAAAAAGGCAGAATATAGGGGGGGCTGCAGAGACCTGCAGGGGATCTCCTTTCAGTCTTTTGCCGAATTGGATCAGACACACCTGTGAGAAACTGCCTTCTTCTAGAAGAACCATCTGAGAGCCCTGGAGAGCATGACACCTGGAACTCACATAGGGCTGGAAGCAGTTTGTGTCCACACCAGGCAGCATGGACAGGCTTCCTAACTCCTGAGACGTTGAGCAGAGAACAGTCTCAGGCACACAGACTTAAACGTGGGCCAAATACTGCTCTAGTGCTGCCGAAGAAATGAAAAAGCAACATCCCAAAGGACCAGGCTGTTTCCAAGTAACTTACCTGCATCATGGAATAAAGACCAAGAATATTCAGAGAAACAATAAGCCCGCACCCACCAAAGCCAGAGTCACAGGGTCTGGCAACCAATACAAAATACCAGGATGTGAAGAAGCAGGAAAATATAATGCGTGGTGAGGAGAAAAGCAGTCCATAAAAAAGGACCAGAAAGATGGAATTAGTGGATGAGGACATTGAAAAGTCCCTCTAGCTGCCTTCCACGTGTCCAAGAAGGCAGAGGGAAAAGTATAGTCACACCAGGACACAAAAATATCCCATTTCAAACTTCTACAGATGAAAACCACAGTGTCTAAGATGGAAAGTACATCGAGGGGCTGAATAGCAAAGTAGACATGACAGAAGAAAAGAAAATATTGAACTTGAAGATAAACCAGCAGAAAGCATCCAAGATGAGACACATGGAGGAAGGAATCAGTGAGTTGTGGGACCACTTGGAGCAGCCAGACACACATGTGATTGGAATCTCCTCAGGAGATGGGGCAGGGGAACAAAAATACTGGCAGAAATAATGACTACAATTATCCAATTTGATAAAAACTATAAATACAAAGATTCAAGAAGTTCAACCAAAGAACCCCAAACAAACAAAAATCAACAAAATTAGGCAAAGGCAGTTTATGATCAAATTGCTTAAAACCATTAATAAAGAGAAAGCCTTAAAAAATTAACAGCAGCCAGAGTGTGCATGGGGAGTATGCATTATGTACCAAGGAGTAAAGATAAAAATGACAGCATGTTTCTTCTTAGAAATGATGCAAGTCAGAGAACCCTGTAGACAAATTTTTAATATATTGAGAGATTTTAAAAAGAAGCCCTAAAAACCTTCAACTTAGAATTCTATACCCAGCAAAAATATCTTTCAAAAATAACAAATAAAGACTTTCTCAGAATATAAACGCTGAGAGCCTTCATCAGTAGCAGACCTGCACTGTGAGGAATGTTGAGGGAGATATTCCAGCAGAAGGAAACCACCAGCAGGTGGAAGTCTGGATCTATACAAATGAATGACAAACTCCAGAAATGGTCAACAGAAGAGACAGCTTTCTTATTTCATCTCTAAAAAATGGCAAATGAAACACAGTTTATCTCTATTATGCACTTATCACATCACAGTGGTTTCTTCCATGAATGCTATACTCTGGTCTTTGATCCCCACAGAGGAGGTAATGCATATTCATTTTATATCCTCAGCACAAACACGGTACCTGGCACACATCTGGCACTTCATAGATGCCTGATATATTAACAAACACTTCTTGCAGGCTACCTACACAGCCTCGTGGACAATGATAACATATAAGTTGTGTTATCTTTGGGTAACCTGCTGGATGGCAACTGGATTCAGCCCTGGATACCCATCAGTTATATTGTTGTGGACCAAATGTTCATGTGGCCCCAAAATTCACATGTCGAGGCTCTAGCCCCCAGTGTGATGGTATTTGGAGGCAGGCCTTTGGGAGGTAATTGCAGTTGGATGAGGTCATGAGGGTGGAGCCCCCAAGATGGGATCAGTATCCTCGTCCGAAGAGGAAGAGGCACAAGAGCTGTCACTCTCTACCCGACAAGGACACAGCCAGGCCTCCCGCAGGCCGGGGAGGAGCCCTCACCAGGAACCGAATGCCAGCACCTCGATCTCAGACTTCCAGCCTCCAGAACCGTGAGAAATAAATGTCTGTTGTTAAGGCTGCCCAGTCTTTGCTATTTTGTTATAGACCCTCAACAGACTAAGACACACAGGAAACCAGACCTTCTGTGGGGACCCAAATTAGGTCCCATTTAAAAGACAGCATTCTAAGTAGGGCCCCACTGCTCCAATGTGTCCATAGTGTCCCCGAGCCAGGGGCCACTTGGTGACCAGTTTTGAGGAGTAACACCCATCACTGGCCTGGTCTCCCGCATTCCCTGTCCTGGCCTAACTGTCAGCTCCAAGGGCACTTTTGTGCACACCCATGTCCACTGCTCAGCCGTGCACGGCAGCTGGAACCTGAGCACTCTGGGTGAGTCTCTGTTGTCTGGGGTGCCAGTTACAGTTCCCAATTTAGAGGTGTATTTTTGTCCTCCGCGAGCTGCGGCCCCTGCCAATAGACTGCAGGAGATGTCACTCTTCATACAATTACGACAGTGTCAGCTTCTCATCTTACAGGAGTTATATTTACATCTCATAAACTATGTTGGTGTTTTATTTTAAACAACTAATGCTCTATGCCTGTGTACAAGACTGGGAGAAAGGAATTATTTCCCAGCCCATGAAACCTGCCACAGCATTGAAGGACTCTGCCTGAGAATACTACCTTTTAAAGCGTCCCTCCAGCAACAGGGGCACGAACGGTCCTGGGAGAGCTCATTCTGCCTCAGGAGAGGTTGCCGTCTCCTTTACCAGCAGTGGGCTGGCAGAGGGGACATTTCTCCTGGGAGGTGACACTCCTGGAGAGCCATCTCCCCGAGCTGTTTGAGGCGTGGCTCAATGCATGTTAAATGCAGAACAGCACAGGGGCCCACTGAGAAATGACAGCTAAAACAGAGAGGTTCAGTACATACGCATCAGTCTGTGCAAACTGCTCTGAGACCTCACCCCAAAAAGATCAGGCGAGGGTCAATCTGGAAAAGTGCTGAACTTGAAATTCTTTTTTTTAATGGACTATTTTTTAGAGCAGTTTTAGGTTCATAGCAAAATTGAGCAGAAGGTGCAGAGAATTCACATATACCTAATGCCCACCCCCACATGCACAGCCTCCCCTGGTATCGGCACCCCCAACAGACGGGACGTTTATTCTAATCAGTGACCTACAGCGGCGTCATCACCCCAAGTCCACACTTCATCTCGGGGCTCCCTCCTGGTGTGCGCTCTGTGGGTTTGAACAAACACGATGACACGTACCAGTGCCACTCCCTCAACCCCTGTGCGCCCCCCGTTCTTCCTGCCCCAGGGGTTCATCCCAAGCCCTTCAACCACTGATCCGTTTACTGTCCCCAGTTTTGCCTTTTCCAGGGTGTCACACAGTTGGAAGGGCATCTTGGTTGCTTGAGAGTTTTGGGGGTTATGAATAAAGCTGCTGTAAACATCCGTGGGCAGGTTTTTGTGTGGACATAAGCTTTCAATCCTTTGGGCAAAAATGAAGTTATGTGATTGCTTGAAATCTGGTTTTTATATTAGAAACTTTTTCTCAATCAAAGAGCCTCAAATTAACTATCATCCAAAGGCATCTTGAAATAAGGATAATTCCGTTATTTGTTAATTTAAATGGAAAAATCCAGAGGTGGCTGGTAGCTACCTACTGGGCGAGCAGGTCTAGGGACTGAGAGAGCTCAGGGGGGAAGGAGGCCCCGCCAGGGAGGAAGGTGCGGGCTCTCACCTCCCCCGGCAGCCCATGTCCGCAGCACCTCGGCCATCACTCGCACCTCCTTCCACTGTCCAGCACCAGGACAGAGCGGATGTCTCCCGCTCCCCACAGTGCCTTCCTCATCTGCCTGTCTTTGGGGCCCCGACCTCGACCATGCTTAGCCCTCCAGCGGTCAGTCATGGCTTCACTTCTGCAGTGGGGCAGGCACCAGCCTCAGCCTCTTGCAGACACCCGTCCCCAGCACAGCCATTCCTGACCCCCCTCCGGCCTCCTTGTCTCCCTAGTGAGCTCTGAGCACATGCTCTCTCCCGCTTTCACTCCCACCCCATGGAACCTGGCCCAGATGCGGCCAGCACTTCTAACTGCCCCTTTGTACTGCATCTGCCTGACTGCCTTGCAGTCCCACCCCCATCCTCTCCTGCCCTGGACAGTGCGCAAGGAGCTAACCCCTCCAAGCCCCTCCCAGACCGCTGGCCAGTAAGGTCTGGCCAGGAGAGGAGGCTTGGGCCCGAGTGGCCAGGACCCCTCTCCCTTCACTCTGGCCCTGCTGCATGCCTGTGGTGCCAGCCTGACCCCTGCCCTGCCGGCTGCTGCTTGGGCCCTGTCCTCCTGCCCCACTCACACCCAGCTGACCTCCCTGCCTCCCTGATGCTTCTCCTGAATCCAGACCCTGCATTAAGCTCTTGCTGAGGAAGCCCCATGTGCAGCTCTGCTCCCCACGCTGGAGTCAACCCATGACTCCATCCTAGTGGTCCTGACCGTGACCCTGCAGTGCCCCCGTGCAGCCCTGGTCCTGCCCCCCGGCCTCTTCAACCACATTGTGGAATATTGTTTTGCTTCACAAAAGCTTCCAAATACATAGTAGTTAGAAATTCACTGGTGGGTCTCACCCAGTCTAATACTTAACTGCAGAGCTCTTTCACAACAGAGCCTGAAGGTGGTGTTTGAGCAGAGCCGGAGCTGGGTGGGTGGGGGTGAGGACCCCAAAAGAACCTCCCCCCAGCATGGCTGTGAGGATTAAATCTGTATGGTGTACATGTGTACATATGCTCAGATGTGTCGTGTGTTTAGAAAAGACACATACACACCTGTATGCTTAGAACGTACATTCTGAACACACACACACACATACACACACACACACACACACACACACACACACACACACACACACACACACTTCCAGATCAGTCTGGCAGGTGTTGAATGTTCTGTACATTTTGACTTTGACCCCATCCTCCCAAGGACAGGACCCAGAACTCACACCTCCCCGCTTTCCTGGGACTTTCCCTATTTCAACACAGGACTGACATTAACAAAACGTGTAATAACAACTCAAAGAAATGCCAACAAAATGTTAAAAGTTGTGTTAAAATTATATCTAACGTGAAAATTGTGTGGCGGTCTTTAACACTGGTTAATATTCCAGGAGGGAACCATCAAGTACCCTCATTAACCAGAGGTAAGCATTCACTCTGTTTTCCTAGTATTATTATTGTGGTATGACCGCTCATGCACCACCACTGCCTGTTAGCCGTGCCTCTGTGCTATGGAGGCAGCATGTAGATCTCTCCTACCGCTGCCATCGCTCGCCTCGACCACAGTCAGCCCGCGAGGTGACCTGGCACTACCTGGGATGGTCTTTGGCTATGACCCTCATGGGCAGATGCAAAACCGTATTTCCAAAGGGAGAGTCTTGCGAATCAGTGTCCCAAAGTCTTGCAGATTTATCTCATAAAGTGGTGCTCATTTGTCGTCCACGATAACAGAGCAGTTACACACACATTTACAGACACTGTGAAAGGGGGAGTGAGGTTTGTGGTGAAGCAGAGACACCCAAATCCTCCGGGGAGGAAAGAGAATGAGGGGCTTGCTGGTGGCAGGGCCTCTGAGGGCCCCAATGCAGGGCACCCATGTTTTCAAGCAAAGCTTTTTTTGGTGAACAGAATTTCAGACTGGGCATTTGAAGGCAACTGAGCCTGAAGGAAGCCTGGGCGCGGGGGTAGAAGGCACTTCGAAATCCCATCCCTGAGTTTTCTCTCCAGATATGAGCTTGGCAGACACACCACGTTTTTACTAGCACTTGAGTATTATGCTCAAAGTCATGGGGGAAAGCAGTGGCCAGGTGATATCTGACTTCGTAACACACGTTCCCGTTGTGCACTGAATTTCAAAGCTAGCTTATATACCGCAGGCTTCTCGATAAAGCACCTCATTAATCATGTGGGGGCTGCGTGAACCAAAAGGTGCCACAAATCAAAAGAGGACAGGGAGACAGTGCTCGCATTTTATTTGCCCTGGGTATTTTAATATTTTCAGGGGTACTGGAAATAACTTTATTAGGAAGCAGGTTTCTAAAATGGTAATGAAGAACCCTACTTTTACAACCCAACCCTGCAGCTTTTACTGCTGACACGACAGTCCAAAATGCTCAGTCATGCTATGAAAGGACAGGCTGCTCTAGAGTATTTGCTGGTAGTATCTGCCACAGCAGGGATTTTCTTAATAGAACATATAAAAATGCCCCCAGGCAATCTCAAAAAAAGTAAAAAGAAAAAAAAGGATATTTCCAGAATAAAGAACGTTGAAAGCAATCATAATTATGTCTTAGAGAGAGGGTTTGATTGCTTCACTGTAGTCACCTAGGGCACAACGATTATAAAACTCGTTTTTCTTCCCATCTTAGGTAAGAGAAGCCTTCTTAATAATCTAAAAATATTGCAGCATCTCTCCCAACCCGTGTGTGTCAATGATATTTACAACCCTGAAGGTACTGCGTTTCTCTTATACTGAGGAACACCAATAATAATGTACTGTTTCTTTACAAAAGAGCATCTCACCAACTGGATGTTTTGTAAAGATCCAAAAAGGGAAGGAAACTTAAAACTCATCCTCTGTGACCCTCGACATAACATGCTGCCTTCACAGAGACCCAGAATGATCGAATATTCTGAGGTACTTTTGCAACAGAGTCTAGAGGAAGCACCAAACATAGACTGGTGTGCAGTGCAACAGACAAGGGAAGAAGACGCCAGTATGTAGTCGGGCGTTCAGGGCCCATCACTGAGATCTGTTCTCTCTTCCCTGACGTGGATATAAAAAGAGGTGTGTGCGTGTGCGCCCGTGTGTGTGTGCGTGTGTGTGTGTGTGTGTGAGCATTCTGTGCTCATTGCCTTACTGAAGTTGATTTAACAGAATTACAGACACGGTAGACTTCCCTCCTCCCCAAAACATTTTATTACAAGTACACAGAACTGAGAACAATGTGCAATCTGCTAATGGAACCAGAAATTCAACTTTCTGCTTATGTTAAGTTATAGCACTGATTGGTTAAAATGTTAGTTCCTAAAAATAGGTTATTTCTGGAAAGAAAGAACTGAGGTTGGAGAAAATAACATGCCGGCTGAGGGAAGACAGGGAGATGCGGTTCTCCAAAGGAGAGGCTCATGAGCTCCTGGCCACAGCCCTGGCAGGCGGAGCAGACCTGTACACTCAACAGAGCTCGCTGGGAAACATCCAGAACACTGGCCAGCAAGCTGTTAAACCCCGCCACTGTTAAACATCAAGCTGCATAAACTCACAATGAATATATTGAAAACAGAGGTAATAAACACTCAGCTTTTCACATTTCCTAACTATTCTACTAAGTTTTGCTGTGCTATTGAGGTTAGGCAGGTCTATTTTATCCAAAGACAGGAATACTGTATGACAATGTGCAACTTTTCATCTCTTCCCAGTTCCACATTCAATCTGATGTCCCGCGGCAGCTTGAGACAAACAGAGTCACGTCCCAGGAACTGGCAGCCACCAGGAGTCAGGTCTCTGATCTCCCCTCTCTCATCCCGGGAGATCAGGGCCTGTTGTCAACTAGTTACCAGCACATGCTGAGTACAGCTCACCAATTCTCTATCATAAAGTATGTGCATGTAATGTACAATACATAAGAAGTGTATCTTTTCAATCGGAAGAGCATTAAGGAAAAACAGTATCACCCCGTGACCTAACTTTGTGGGAAACTAGTTAAGCCCCTCTTTCAGCAAAAGGGGAACTGGTTCATATGTGAACACAAAGTGCACACTTGTTTTTCAAGGTCGGTTCTGCTCACTGGAGAACATAAACCAGTGGTACTGTCTAGTGAAGAAATCCGTCCATTGAATGCTGTAGCCTTAAACCAACACACGAATCGTGATGGCTTTCCAGGAAGGGGCAAAATTCTCAACTACAGGAGTATCCAAACTTATTCTGGGCGTCCAGCGCGCAGCAGGGAATTTACCCTCCTCTGGCCAGCTCCCGGGAGCTGAGTGCTAAGGCCTTGGAAGACTGCCCGGTGGGGGCCAGCCAGAGAGAGGCAAGGTGGTGTCAGTGGGCCGCTGGAGGCTGAGGCCCGGACGAGGAAGCCACCCCGGGGCGCTCTCCTGGGTGCCCGCAGTCCCGTCCCCTGACTGGTTTTGGCCTGAGCCCTTTTGCTGCTGACACTGTGACCATCAGTGTAACGGTTTTCATGAGTTCTGTGAATCCTTCTAGCCAACTACCAACCTGAGGGGAGTCCTGGCGACCCCCAAACTCTGCGGTTGGTGTCAGCAGCAAGGGGGTCCCGTGGGCTGCCTCCCAGCTTCATGGCCATGGACTTCCACACAAGCCATGGACGTTTCTGATTCAGGGCCGGCACCGAGAGTCAGACAGCCATGCCTCAGACACAGATTTGGGCTTGATTTAGGTAAACTGGTGGTGGCTTTGAGAATCTGTAATGAGGAAATGGGTCCTTGGGCAGGGCCCCTCCCTTCCCTGGGGCCGGCTTCCAGAACCCCAGCTAGAGGTGAGCCCAGTTCCCTGCAGGCTGTCTCAGGAATTAACTGATGTGACCTCTGCAGTGTTTACCGAGGACTCTGGCACCTGGGGAGCTCTCACAGAACAGCAAATATTACCCAAGTCGCCGAGAATATCATTGCTTAGGCAGAAATGAGGAGGCACGGGTGGGAATTTCAAACCTGAATAAATGTTTTCAGCAACTAAGAAACAACAGTTTGGCTACTTAGCCACGGGGGCATGCTGCTGGGACGGGACCAACTGTCCACTGTGGCCACGACAGTGAGGAAGCCACACTCCTTGGGGCAGCTCTCCTGCCCTGCGAGCTCCTCCGGCCTCTTTGCATGGTTGCGTCAAGGCATGTGGGACACCTACTCTCAGCTGCCTCATTACAATCCTGGCCTGGCCTGTTCCCTCCTAGACATATTTTAAAAGAAAAAAAAAAGCATGGAGAGGAAACATTATCTATAGGACTGCAGCAAAATCAACTATTTTGGTAAGGATAATCCAGCTGTACTCACATATTGTCAAACATCTGGAGAGAAGCTTAAAAAAACCCATTTGAACCAAACTGTCTGATGCGCGGGCCCCTGTGGGGACACACACCGCTTGGTTCTCACAAATATCTGACTAAATGTCTACGCTTTCAACTGCCTGTTGCACGGGTGCTGGGGTAGCAGCAGAGAGAAAATAAATGGAAATTCCCATCTCCTTTGGTGGACAGGACACATTATACACAGTCCACATGCTGAGCTGAATTTTTTCTTTTGCTATCATTAATGTACATTTACATGAACATTATGGTTACTAGACTCCCCCCATTATCAAGTCCCCACCACATAACCCATTGCAGTCACTGTCCATCAGCGTAGTGAGATGCTATAGAATCACTACTTGACTTCTCTGAGTTGTGTAGCCCTCCCTATGCCCCCCCTACATTATGTCTGCTAATCGTAATGCCCCTTTTCCCCCCTTATCCCTCCCTCCCACCCATCCTCCCAGTCCCTTTCCCTTTGGTAACTGTTAGTCCATTCTTGGGTTCTGTGAGTCTGCTGCTCTTTTATTCCTTGAGCTTTTTTTTTCTTCTTATACTCCACAGATGAGTGAAATCATTTGATACTTGTCTTTCTCCACCTCGCTTACTTCACTGAGCATAATACCCTCTAGCTCCATCCATGTTGTTGCAAATAGTAGGATTTGTTTTCTTCTTATGGCTGAATAATATTCCATTGTGTATATGTATCACATCTTCTTTATCCATTCATCTACTGATGGACACTTAGGTTGCTTCCATTTCTTGGCTATTGTAAATAGTGCTGCGATAAACATAGGGGTGCATATGTCTTTTTCAAACTGGGCTGCTGCATTCTTAGGGTAAATTCCTAGGAGTGGAATTCCTGGGTCAAATGGTATTTCTATTTTTAGTTTTTGAGGAACCTCCATACTGCTTTCCACAATGGTTGAACTAGTTTACATTCCCACCAGCAGTGTAAGTGAGTTCTCCTTTCTCCACATCCTCGCCAACATTTGTTGTTGTTTGTGTTTTGGATGTTAGCCATCCTCACTGGTGTGAGATGATATCTCATTGTGGTTTTAATTTGCATTTCTCTGATGATTAGCGATGTGGAGCATCTTTTCATGCGCCTGTTGGCCATCTGAATTTCTTCTTTGTAGAAGAGTCTGTTCAGCTCCTCTGCCCATTTTTTAATTGGCTTATTTGCTTTTTGTTTGTTGAGGTGTGTGAGTTCTTTATATAATTTGGATGTCAACCCCTTATCGGATATGTCATTTATGAATATATTCTCCCATACTGTAGGATGTCTTTTTGTTCTACTGATGGTGTCCTTTGCTGTACAGAAGCTTTTTAGTTTTATATAGTCCCACGTGTTCATTTTTGCTTTTGTTTCCTGAGCGTGGGGAGATATGTTCATGAAGAAGTTGCTCATGTTTATGTCCAAGAGATTTTTTGCCTATGTTTTTTTATAAGAGTTTTATAGTTTCATGACTTACATTCAGGTCTTTGATCCATTTTGAGTTTACTTTTGTATATGGGGTTAGACAATAATCCAGTTTCATTCTCTTACACGTAGCTGTCCAGTTTTTCCAACACCAGTTGTTGAAGAGGCTGTCATTTCCCCATTGTATATCCATGGCTCCTTTATCATATATTAATTGTCCATATATGCTTGGGTTTATATCTGGGCTCTCTAGTCTGTTCCATTGGCCTGTGGGTCTGTTCTTGTGCCAGTACCAAATTGTCTTGATTACTGTGGCTTTGTAGTAGAGCTTGAAGTCAAGGAGCATAATTCCCCTTGCTTTATTCCTCCTTCTCAGGATTGCTTTGGCTATTCGGGGTCTTTTGTGGTTCCACACGAATTTTAGAACTATTTGCTCTAGTTCATTGAAGAATGCTGTTTGTATTTTGATAGGGATTACATTGAATCTGTAGTTTGCTTTAGGCAGGATGGCCATTTTGACAATATTAATTCTTCCTATCCATGAGCATGGGATAGTTTCCATTTATTGGTTCCTTCTTTAATTTCTCTCATGAGTGTCTTGTAGTTTTCAGAGTATAAGTTTTTCACTTCCTTGGTTAGGTTTATTCCTAGGTATTTTATTCTTTTTGATGCAATTGTGAATGGAATTGTTTTCCTGATTTCTCTTTCTGCTAGTTGATCTGCAACCGATTTCTGTGTACTAATTTTGTATCCTGCAACTTTGCTGAATTCAGATATTAGATCTAGTAGTTTGGAGTGGATTCTTTAGAGTTTTTTATGTACAATATCATGTCATCTGCAAACAGAGACAGTTTAACTTCTTCCTTGCCAATCAGGATGCCTTTTATTTCTTTGTGTTGTCTGATTGCTGTGGCTAGGACCTCTAGAACTATGTTGAATAGAAGTGGGGAGACTGGGCATCTCTGCCTTGTTCCTAATCTTAGATGAAAAGCTTTCAGCTTCTTGCTGTTAAGTATGATGTTGGCTGTGGGTTTGTCATATATGGCCTTTATTATGTTGAGGTACTTGCTCTCTATACCCATTTTGTTGAGAGTTTTTATCATGAATGGATGTTGAATTTTATTGAATGCTTTTTCAGCATCTATGGAGATGCTCATGTGGTTTTTGTCTTTCATTTTGTTGATGTGGTGGATGATGTTGATGGATTTTCAAATGTTGTATCATCCTTGCATCCCTGAGATGAATCCCACTTGATCATGATGGATGATCTTTTTGATGTATTTTTGAATTCGGTTGCTAACATTTTGTTGAGTATTTTTGTATCTATGCTCATCAGGGATATTGGTCTGTAATTTTCTTTTTTTGTGGTGTCTGTCTAGTTTTAGTATTAGGAGTGATGTTGGCCTCGTAGAATGAGTTTGGGAGTATTCCCTCTTCTACTTTTTGGAAAACTTTAAGGAGGATGGTTATTAGGTCTTCACTAAATGTTTGATAAAATTCAGCAGTGAAACCATCTGGTGCAGGCATTTGTATTTAGGTTGTTTTTTGGTTACCAATTCAATTTCTTTGCTGGTAATTGGTCTGTTCAGATTTTCTGTTTCTTCCTGGGTCAGCCTTGGAAGGTTGTATTTTTCTACAAAGTTGTCCATTTCTTCTAGGTTATCCAGTTTGTTAGCATATAATTTTTCATAGCATTCTCTCATAATTCTTTGTATTTCTGTGGTGTCCACAGTGATTTTTCCTTTCTCACTTCTGATTCTGTTTATGTGTATAGACTCTCTTTTTTTCTTGATAAGTATGGCTAGGGGTTTATCTATTTTGTTTATTTTCTGAAAGAACTAGCTCCTGCTTTCACTGATTCTTTCTATTGTTTTATTCTTCTCAATTTTATGTATTTCTGCTTTAATCTTTATTATGTCCCTCCTTCTAGTGACATTGGGCCTCATTTGTTCTTCCTTTTCTAATTTCATTAATTGTGAGTTTGGACTGTTTATTTATGACTGTTCTCATTTCCTGAGGTAGGCTGTATCGCAACATATTTCCCTTTGAGCACGGCCTTTGCTGCATCCCACAGATTTTGTGGTGTTGTATTATTGTTGTCATTTGTCTCCATATATTGCTTGTTCCCTGTTTTTATTTGGTTATTGATCCACTGATTATTTAGGAGCATGTTATTAAGCCTCCATGTGTTTGTGGGGTTTTTCGTTTTCTTTGTGTAATTTATTTCTAGTTTCATACCTTTGTGATCTGAGAAGGTGGTTGGTACAATTTCAATCTTTCTGAATTTACTGAGGTTATTTTTGTGGCCTAGTATATGATCTATTCTTGAAAATGTTCCACGTGCACTTGAGAAGAATGTGTATCCTGTTGCTTTTGGATGGCGTGTTCTGTAGATGTCTGTTAGGTCCATCTGTTCTAATACATTGTTGAGTGCCTCTGTGTCTTTACTTCTTTTCTGTCTGGTTGATCTGTCCTTTGGAGTGAGTGGTGTGTTGAAGTCTCCTAAAATGAATGTACTGCATTCTATTTCCCCCTTTAATTCTGTTAGTATTTGTTTCACATATGTAGGTGATCCTGTGTTGGGTGCATAGATATATATAATAGTTATATCCTTTTGTTGGATTGACCCTTTTATCATTATGTAATGTCCTTCTTTGTCTTTTGTGACTTTCTTTGTTTTGAAGTCTATTTTGTCTGGTACAAGTACTGCAACTCCTGCTTTTTTCTCCCTATTAGTTGCATGAAATACCTTTTTCCATCCCTTTACTTTCAGTCTTTGTATGTTTTTGGGTTTGAAGTGAGTCTCTTGTAGGCAGCATATAGATGTGTCTTGTTTTTTATCAATTCAGTGACTCTATGTCTTTTGAGTGGTGCATTCAGACCATTTACATTTAGGGTGATTATTGATAGGTATGTACTTATTGCCATTGCAGGCTTTAGATTCATGGTTAGCAAAGGCTCAAGGGTAATATCCTTACTATCTAACAGTCAAATTTAACTCACTTTGTATGCTATTACAAACACACCCTAAAAGTTACTTTTTTCCCTACATTTTCTTTTTTTTCCTCCTCCATTCTTTGTATGTTATGAATCATATCTGTAACTCTTTGTCTATCCCTTGGGTGACATCTATTGAGCCTTAGGAAGACTTCCAAAATGCACTGTAGAGGTGGTTTGTGAGAGGTAAATTCTCTCAGCTTTTGCTTATCAGAGAATTGTTTAATCCCTCCTTCAAATTTAAATGATAACCTTTCTGGGTAGAGTATT
This sequence comes from Phataginus tricuspis, assembly GCA_029783875.1. Lineage (NCBI taxonomy): Eukaryota > Metazoa > Chordata > Mammalia > Pholidota > Manidae > Phataginus > Phataginus tricuspis. The sequence continues at coordinate 44,861,900 of JAQQAC010020895.1, read as the reverse complement.
CTTGGTTCAAGGCCCTTCTGTTTCATTGCATTAAATATATCATGCCACTCCCTTCTGGCCTGTAAGGTTTCTGTTGAGAAATCTGATAGCCTGATGGGTTTTCTTTTGTATGTGATCTTTTTCTCTCTCTCTAGCTGCTTTTAAAAGTCTGTCTTTATCCTTGATCTTTGCCATTTTAATTATTATATGTCTTAATGTTGTCTTCCTGGGTCCCTTGTGTTAGGAGATCTGTGCACCTCCATGGCCTGAGAGACTATCTCCTTCCCTATATTGGGGAAGTTTTCAGCAATTATCTCCTCAATGACACTTTCTATCCCTTTTTCTCTCTCTTCTTCTTCTGGTACCCCTATAATGTGAGTATTGTTCCATTTGGATTGGTCACACAGTTCTCTTAATATTCTTTCATTCTTAGAGATTCTTTTTTCTCCCTGTGCCTCAGCTTCTTTGTATTCATCTTCTCTAGGTTCTATTCCATTTGCCGTCTCTCTTCTACTTCATCTAATCTGCTTTTAAATCCCTCTAGTGTATGTTTCATTTCAGATATGGAATTTCTTAATGATTGAATCTCCATCTTAAATTCATTCCTGAGTTCTTGAATATTTTTCTGTACCTCCATAAGCATGTTTATGATTTTTATTTTGAACTCTCTTTCAGGAAGATTCATGAGTTCAGTTTCATTTGGTCCTTTTTCTGGGGTTTGTGAGATTTTGATCTGAACCAGGTTCTTTTGACGTTTCCTGTTTCTATGTGGTGCCCTCTAGTGCCCAGAAGCTCCAGTCTCTGGAGCTATTCAGCCCCTAGAATGAGGTTGAGGGTCATAGGGGAGCAGAGCTGGTGCCTGTGGGGGAGGAAAGATCTATTTCCTGATTCCCATCTGCGGTGCCTGTCTCCAGTATCACAGCCAGTGGGCTGAGCACACAGGTGTAAGCCTCTGTACTTGGCATCTCTAGCTGTTGTAGGTGGGGTCTCCCTCTGGCTGGCCTGATGCCAGCGCAGTGACTGCCGGTTTGCGAGCTGGTGCTGTCAGGCCAGGAGGAAAGCTCGGCAGGCCGTGTGTCACAGTGGGGGGGCCTTGGAGCTGAGCAGCCAGCCAGGGGGATGGAGCGCCTGAAGCTCCTCAAAGTTCCCAACCTACTGGGCAGAGTGTGCTTAGACAACCTTATCTAGCTCTCCCTTCTCCTGCACAGCAAGCTCTGTGCAACCCCCACCCCTTTAGCGGCCCTCTCGCTGCTAGGAAGTCTCTCAGACCGCCTGTCTTTCCCCTGTCCCAGAGAGGCTGGGTGTGGATCCTTTCCTCCACAAATGGCCGGAATCTGTCTCTCAAGCACTCCGCCTGTCCCAGCTCCCCAACCTCCAGAGCACCACACAGAGTAGGTGTCCAGCAGTCCCAGGCTTCCACCCCCTCCCTGCTGTGTTTCTCTTCCTCCCGCCAGTGAGCTGGGGTAGGGGAAGGGCTCAGGTCCCTCTGGATCAAGGCTTTCATAGGTTACTCTGTTTCGTGAGGTCTGCTCTGTTTGTGAGGTCTGTATGCAGTCTGGTTCAGCCTTCTTTCCTGTTGCTGTTTTACGGTTAGTTGTATTAACTAACTATATTTTCATACTATTTGTGGTTTTGGGAGGAGCTCTCTGTCTCACGTCTCACACCGCCATCTTGAATCCTGTTCGCTGAGCTGAATCTGATGCTCTCTCCCATGTACAGGCTGTCCCAGGGGAAGATATAGTCCTATTTCCTTGCCATCCCAGACAAGATGCTTTCCTCATCAGTGAACTCATGCAGGCAAAGTAATTTGGAAACCAGCCATAGAGAAGCCAGGACAGTAACAATTTGTCCAAGAAAAAAAAAAAGTGCCCTATTTAATACCCTGCAAACTAAGACACCAGGCTTGAGACTCTGTTATCCTGTTTTACAGTTTCTAATAATTCCGTTGGGTCAAAACCGAAAGTGACCTTTGCAAGCACGAGACTTTCCCACAATGGAAAATCAAGTTCAATATTTGCAAGCATTGAGAAAAGCAAGAACCAGGAGATAAATATTCAAAATTAAAGCAATGCCATTTAACTTCATTACTGACAACAGTCCAAGAGAATATTCACCAAGATGCAACTGCCGTCAGATGCATTTACTGCCTCTGTGCAGAATCAACACGTCCACTTGATTTACAGAGAGGTGCCCCGCTATCATCAGGCAGGGCCTCACCATGCCATGTATACGAATTTTTAAGATAATAAGGGGATAACTTCATTATCACGGGCAAGCACGTTTTGCTGGGAACTATTTAGCATGTTTGTATAGGGAGGGAATATAGATAGGTAGCAGAGGTTTAAAAAACCCTGGTTTGATACCTACTCCTTCCTCCGATTATCACAGCTCTCTGGGAAGTTTTTCTTTTTAAATGCATAATTCCAACAGAAATCCCATTCATCCTGGATGCTCTGATAAAAATTGGAAAGCAGCAGGTTAGCTGTTTTCATATAATCAAAACACAGACTCTCAAGAAAATTCTTCCTTGCTACCAGAGGGACAGAAAAATACCCAATATGCTGCTCCTGCTGGCTGTCTATATGCCTGATCAAAGTCCCCCCACGATGGTCACCGGGGATGTTCACACACACACCTTTTAAATGTGTAGGCACATAAGACTCACGCACACTTTTGAAGGCGTGTGTGTACTCTTGGAATCTGCTTAATAAAGGATCCAAACGTGACATTTTCAGGCTTTTAGCTTATTAAGCAGGGAAAATGTAAAATGTATGACCTGGATAAAAGAGCCATTCCTCTCACTGGGCTCCTGGTTTTGAAGCTGGCTTCTTTGTTCCAGTGAAAATTAGTTTGGTAACAGCTCTGAGTCCACAGTGGGCGGAGAGCTCCCTTCCCCCTCCACTACTAGATTCTGGCACGAATGTCCACTCTCACTCAGGAGGGGACTTGGGCTCAGCAAGCAAGAAGATTGAATTGCTTCCCACCCTGAGGACAGCAGAGACATCCAAGTTAGTTATTGGGCTGTTAATAAAGCTGGATCCGTGAAGCCTGCTGGTCCAGCTGGCTGCACTAACCTCGACTTCAAGATCCAGGGAAGCCATTTGTGTCCAAAATCGCCCAAATCAATTAACCTTCTCGAGTATTATTCACTACGCAGGGATGGAATGTTGTGTGCAAGAGCGAGATCATGTCCTGGCCCATCCCCAGGCCGGGCCTCAGAGGCAGTGATAAACCAGGATATTCTGGTGCATAGCCCAACAGCGGACTGTCCTTTCTCAGCTAAATCACAGAGGCAGCAGTAACTTCTCTTCTTCCACAACCTGAAAATAGCCCAGAACATACCCCAAACACTCACTCTTTCTATTCTATCTGGATTCCAGGTGGAGGCTAGTAAAGCCACGTCCATAATAACCATACCTGGATGCTAACCTGTTGGGACTTTTTAAGAAAAGGGAACATTCTGCACTCACTGACCATCACCCATCTCCACGGACTGCAGCAGGGCTCCCTCACCCTGTCCTCTGGAACCTTCATTCTCACACCGACAAGGGCTCTGACACGGTGAGTGTCCTGAGCCGTGACGTTTCCAGAACTTTTCCAGAGGCAGCACTGGCCCCATGGCCTCTGAGGCCTTAGCCGCAGGCTCACGCCAGTAGCGTGTGGGAAACTAAGGGCCACCTGCCGTGGGGGCAAAGTCAGTCAGGCCTGAGGCCAAACCCTTGCAACATTGCCTCCCTGTCAGCCAAAGGCCGTCCCAGCCCCTTGGCCTGGCACAGCTCCAGGCAGGTTTCTTCCCGACTACGGGTCCCTCACTTCCCCGTTCTTAGACATTCTCTTCAGAGAACCTGCACTTAACAAATCCCCTCCAGTGCCTCTGAGACGTGCACCGTCCGCAGCCAGCACTGAGCTCGCTGAGGCCCTGGGGTCACCCTTTGAAGGGAGCGACTGCAGGAGACGCGGCCCCCATCCCCCACCCGCACTGTGTCTCCACAGGGGGGAGAAGCCTAACCCCAGGAAGTGTCAGAGCGACCCCTGCCCCCATGCCCCCAGGACCTTTAGGGGCGTGTGAGCTCACCCCCGTGCTAGCCCCAGCTTCCCATGCAGTGGGGCTGCATTCAGTGTTCCCCTGCGAAGAGTGTCCTGAGTAAAGGTCCCCTGGCCTGCTTCACTCGCCTGTGCACCTGTCCCCTTACGGGCCTGGCACTGCGACGCAGCGAGGATGGGGTGCATCCCTGGGCCCTGGGGCCTCTCCCCAAGGACCACGGGCCGCACACTGGGAGGCACCATTACATTCCTGGCCAATGAGTCGGACTGCTGCTGAGTCCGACCCCAACCCAGTCTTTGGTCAATAGGCTTCTTGAAGCACAGTCGGGACAATTTTGATTCTTAGGGTTCTGAGTATAAACTGGGGCTGGGCCAGGGTCCCGGGCTTCCTCGCTTGGGATGTGTCACTGGTTGAGAGCAGGGGAAATTCTCCCTGAGTTTTTGGGGATGAGCTGGGGTCTCTGGCTCTCAGCCGCCCTTTCTCTGCAGAGGCTGGCTTCGGCATCCCTTCTGCCTTCCTCTCATTTCGGTGTGTCCCTCTCCCACGGGAAATTCTCACTCCTGGACGCACCCCCTCTGGAGATGTGCTCTGCACGATGCTGCCAGCTGCCAATGTCCCTCCTCAATGGCGTGACCTCGCTAAAGATAACTGGGAACGTCAACGGAGCAACGGAGTGTTCTTGCCGAGAGGAGACCCGCGCCCCCTAGGTTTGTGAAAGGGCAGAGCAGTGACAGGCCGGCCGGGCCGAGGCAGGGGTCCTGGCAGGTGTGGGCTGACTTCAGGAGGCACAGTCGGCCACGGGTGGGGGAGGCGCCCCCACGAGGGGCTGGGCGTGGGGCTGCAGCCCTGGGCTCAGGAGGGAGGACACGGGGATGAGGCAGGTTCTCAGGACCCAGATCTGCGGGAGAACCTGGCATAAGCCTAACAAGTAGGAAATCCAGATAGTTGTTTATTTAAGGAATGGCATTACTTCAGAATATAGAAGCAGGAAAGGATTAAGGGCTTCTTAGTCAGGACTGCTGGGCCCCTGATGTAACAAGTTAAGAGTGACTTTCACTTAGAATACCGATGGTTTGCACTGGAATGCTCTCCTCTGCCTGTGGAGACCGGTCACTGCTCTAACGCTTTGTCACAGAGGATGCAGGAGACCCCAGGCAGGGGACGGCCAGCCAGTTATGTCCGCAGTCAGGCAGGACAGTCTGGTCATTAGCAGGGGCCCAGAGACACTGGTGCCTGTTCGCTGGCTCCTGAGGACCTCCTGTCTTTAGGAGGACACTGGGGAAATGGAGGCCGGACCGCAGACGAAGGTTCTAGTCTGTAATGAGGTTCCGGGAAGACCAACACAGAGAGCCTTAAACCCCCTCATATCTCGCTCTTCACCGCTGGCTTTGCGAAGTTACAACACTGCCCAGTCCTGGGTTAACCTTGGGTTTGTTCATGAATCCAGCCACTGCCTCTTCCCTGACGGCTTCCTCATCCAGAAGCCCCACCATCGCTAATGGTTCTCAGCGTGGGAGGGTACCCTGCTGGTGGCCACCTTCCTGTCAACCCAGTTTTAACGGGCGTCGTAATGGTTCACAGACTGCGCCACTGGCTCTCACACTGACCCCTTCACCCTGGGAACCCACCCAGCCTCCCAGCGCTTCGGGCAGCCAAGTGCTGGATAACATCTCACTCGCCGCTTGCTCATCGAGTATAAAGAGGCTCTGCTGGCTCAGGATTCCTCTGCAAAGAGCACGCGTCTCTGGGGGGTGATTCTAGGTCAGCGCACAGGTTAAGTGAACAACCTCAGAAATGCAGAAAGGACACAGGAGGACAAGACACCAATTCCAGAGGGCAGCTGCCGAGGAGAAAAGTAATCAAGCCCGTGTCCCCCAGCGCAGCGCCACCCCAGCTTCCCCAGGCCTTGGCCCCTCGCCTCCAGAGCAGCACCCCCTCTGCTGGGAGTCAGTGGCTTCCCAGAAACCTGTCTGAAAGATGCCTTACCACCAGGCCTCCAGTCTCATCCTTCCAGGAGAAGGAAGTCACTTTTAATTTCCTGCAAAGATATTCCACGGAGGCCCCTTCTCACTGCTCATGTGTCAAGTTCTGTCGGTCGATATGTTATTTTCCGTGAACTAATGTAGTTCATTAGCCCTGCACAACTGACAATTAAGAGAAGGCGCCTGAAATGGGTGCTTTCTTAATAACCTTTGAAATGCAGGGCAAGCACTCGAGGGGCTGTATGCAGGGCTGCCTTTCTCCCTGATGTGCGTGGGGTTCCAGGGGGAGGTAGTTTGCACTCTGCATCCGATTTGCTCCCGAGGTCGCCAATATTCCCTTTATAATAACTTGCACAGAACTGGGGAGCACAGGGTGTTACAACACTTTCTAAAGTCCAGACTTAGACATGAGTCTGAGATGCAGCCTAGTTCTGCATTAGCAGATTCGAACTGGCATGTCCCTGGGAGAAGCTGCACCCAGGTTGGAGGAGGGCCCTGCCTGTGGGCCGTCCCGGGCGGCTGGAGAGCTGAGGTTGAGACATTCGGCGGCCAAGAGGGCCAGCAGGAAGAGCCCGGCTAGTCCTCACAATAACAGTAATAAGGTGGCCACTGTCACTTACTGACCCACTGAGCACCTCGCCCATCCCCTCAGCCCCCAGAAGGTGTGCTGTGGCCTCGAAGCCGAGTTCAGCACCCACTACTCCCTTCCCCCTGGGGGGACCCCTCTATGCAGGAGAGCCAACCATCTCTGCCACCCCTCAGGGTCCCTGGGACACCCACTCAACATGCTCCCCTTCTGCATTTTGCGCCAGGGATGCCTCTGTTCACAGGGAACGGGGTGGCCTGAGCTCCACATTCCCAGCTGCCTCACTCTTACATGCAGACCCCTGGGCCAAGGAGAGGAGAGCAGGTCCCACCTCCAGTCACCTGGGCACACCTGCTCTCCTGGGAGGGGCACAGCCGCCTCTCCTTTGCAGGACTACGAGAGCAGGAAAAGAGGCCGCCCTTCCCATCCGCGGTAGCAGCTCTGAGCACCAGCGACAACAGGGCTCACAGCCGGGCATGTGGCTGCCCAGGGCTGACAATGCACCAGGTGGGTGAGGCTCCCCTGCACCTCTCGTTCTGCAGGCTCACACATGTGTGCCATCCACTTAGCAAACGTTCGCTGACATCCTGCTGATGGAGGATAACGACGGACGCTCCCCACCCCCATGCTTCCGTGGTCTTGGCTGTGAGAGCCCAGGATGGGGGCCCTGGGGACAGCGTGGTTCGCACTGCAGTGGGCCTTCAGTGGACCGCCGAGGCTGTCTGTGTCCCTCTCCCACCCTGGGTGGGAGATTCGAGGAAGTGATTTCTGTCAGGTGCATGCCACGTGTGCAGACAAGTCGGGGAACTGCATTTCTGCCTCCGAGAAGCGGAAAGGGAGCCCGGGAGAGCTCTCAGCTCTTCAGCGGAACAACAGAGAGACCTGAGGGCTCAGCACACAGGTGACGATGGGGTCCTGTCACCCTCTTCGATGACACCCACCCCACATCCGCCCCCCCGTCAGGCCCACCCCGTGGCCTCCTCCAGCTCTCATCAAGAGCCCCCACCTGCTGGTTCTCTGCCTCTGCTGACGCGGGAATCCTCTGGGGAGCTGCTCGGATGGTGACTCCCCAGTCCTGGGGCCTGAGCTCCCTCGTGGCTCCAACGTGCTGCTGCTGAGGAACCACGGCTGCTGGTGGGGTGGGGGCGGGAGGGGGCAGCGCCCCAGGCCCGGGAGGGCTCAGGATACACCCTGCCAGCTCCATCATTCTCCCGGACACCTCTGGGCTCAGCATGGGGCCCTTCATGCCAGGCAGCCAGCCTCAGCCCTCTGCCCACACGGCACCGTCCCCACCATCCTGTCGAATCTGCAGCCACCGGCTCCCGCAGCTCCACTAAAGCTGCATGATATGGTGCTGGTGCCTCTGCTCCTGCAGACACGGACATGGGGGTGTCTGCAAGTGGGAACTCTGTGCCCATGCTCTGGAGGACAAGGCCTCGGCTGTCCCTTCTAGGAGTCAGGGTCCTGTTTGGCAAAACAGAACTGTCACCTGTGTCAAAAGAGCCTGCGTGGGGCCTTGGGGTGTGGGAAGGGGCCTGTGGTGTGGGGCCATCCTGGGAGGGGGCCCTGGGGTGCAGGGAGGGACCCTGAGGTACGGGGAGGGCGCTGCTCTTGGTGCTGTGGGGCCCTAGGCCATCACCCCGAGTCCGCATAGGATGCAGCACTCTGTTTTTTATCGCATCCATCACCCAGCACAATTACACCTTTACTAGATGATTTTTCTTGTGTAATGCTTTCTACTCATGCAGGAGGACAGGGGAGTGTGTGCCTGACGTGCTCTAGGGGATTTTGGCAAATGTGGAGAGAATGAGGGAGTGTCTGGCTGTTCGGGATCTGCCCCCTGCCACACAGGTGCATCTGCGCCCTGTAAGAAAAGTGCCCTTCTGAAGAGTAAATATCTGTACACTCCTTATGCCAGCCTGAAAGGAAATTCACAGGTCATATAACCTACCTGGACAAACACCACTGAATTCTTGATTTGGGCATTATCACAGGTGCACAGAAAGTTGCACAAAGCAACTTCACACAGAGAGGTCCCATCCGCTTTCCCCCCATGGCACCTTCCTGTCCACAGGAGAATCATAGCCAGCAGAATGACATCGATGCCATGCACACGTCACCAGTTGGACTTGCACATGTGTGTGTATGTACTTCCATGCAGCATTTACGTTTGATCATCTGTTTACCACATGTTGCAGTGACAGTGTCTTCTATACTGAGTCCCTGACAGCACCCACACCGCCTTCCTCCTGGCAGTCAGAGATACATTCACACATCCACTCAACAAGCGTTCACCAAGCTCCCTTCCAGGCTGCATGCGGGCTGCTGGGGATTAAAGGTGACCACAGTGGACACAGTTCCTGTTCTCATGGAGCTTTTGGCCAAGAGAAGGAGTTGGCAAAGGAAATGGGCAGTTCACCCAGAGGCTGTGAGGCAAGTGTGGCACCTGCAGAGAAGTGTGTGCAGGCCGGGCGTGGGCAGGTGTATGTGAGGACCCCTGGAGGCGGAGCAGGGCTGGTTTTAGGCATGAGAACAGCATGTATGGTCACCTGGAGGCTAGAGGTCTGTAGCGTGGTCAGGGTCCTGCACGAGGCTGGTGGGTGACCCCCTGTGTGAGTGGGGCCAGGAGCATGCTGGGTGGGCAGGGTCCATATCAGAAAGGCCTGTGAGCAGGGTAGGAAGCTTGGACTTTAATGGGAACACCTGGGAACTATTTAAATACTTGTTTTTAACAGTTTTATTGAAATATAATTCATATGCCATAAAATTCACTCTTTTAATGCAATTCCGTGTGTTTAGTTTACTCAGAACCATCACCACTAATTTAGAGCATTTCCATCATCCCATAAAGTTCTGTGAAATTTTATCTTATGTGTAGATTCACTTCACCACCACAATCAAGATCCCAGACGGCTCTGTCTCAGAGGCATTGCTTAAATCAACTCAGTATGTAGTGTCGCTGGAGAATAAAGAAGACGAGAAGGAAGCATTCACAAGGCATAGGGTTCTCCTTACGGGACCCTCAGGCGGGGCTTTGCCAGGAGAGCCGGCGTGGAGCCTGTGGCTTCTCCGGGAGCCTCTGCAGAGGTGACAGCGGCAGATGCTGGCCTCGGGTCAGACTGTTGGTGGGGAGCCTCCCGTCAGCACTGCGGCTCACAAAGTAATTCTCTGAAGTGGTGAAGAATTCTTGGAAAGTTCTGAGTAATGCAAAGGAAAGTCTTTCTTCTGTTTGTGGCAGTTTCACTTATGAAAATTCACTGTGGATTAAAATCCTGCAAAACCAGATGATGTTTTATGTACAGGAAAATTAAGGTCTGGGATCGAATAATTCTAAACTTTCAGGACGAGCCAGCGAGCCATCCCAGGTGTACACACATGGAATTTCTCACGCTTTGCAACACGCCTCGGCATCCCCAGCCCTTGCCCACAGATACCAAGGGCGCTCAGACATCGTGATAACTAAAATGTTCCCCCCATATTTCCGAAACTGCTCCTTGGGGTGGAGCCACCCCCGTGAGAGCCCCTGTGTGACTGTGAGTTTCTTGTGGATTGTGTCTCGCTCTTACACCTCGCCTGCAGCGTGGGACCTGGTGGGTGTGCAGCGGGCAAACACGGATGGCTGGCGGAGTGGGTGGGTGGGCAGAACCCTCAGGAGCCTGTTGCCCAGCGTTTGCATTGTTGACCATCTCAGGCCTTCAGGCGTGAAGGGATCTCTCCACTCCCATGCAGAATGTGCTGGTACCCTGGTGAGTGAAAGTCATCATTGGGGCTGCTGTAAGAACGCCAAGTTATATAAGAATGCGAGGCTTTACTGTAGGTCAGTGGTTCTCAGCAGCCGGTTTTGCCCCAAGGGATCATTTAGCAACCTGGGGGGATGTTTTTGGCCATTACAACTTGGGAGAGGCTGCGGGTGCTGCTGAACGCCCACAGGCACGGCGGGGCCCACCCTGTCAGAGCGCTGAGCTTCAGAAACTGCCCGAGATGATCTGCTGCATTATTTTCTAAGACAAGGTGAATTAATTGCTCTTTGGAATGGTAAAGATGGCCCAGAACGAAATGGCTGCACAGAGAGCTGTCCGCCTACAGACCACAGGGCCGTGGGGGAGGTGGCTCCAGACATGAGCTCTGTGGGGAAACGTCTCGAGGTGCCCTTACGGCGGAGCGCGTGCCCTGTGTGTCAGCTGTATCAACAGTGTGTTTATATATACTTATGTGAAGACACAGTTGTTCTATAAATGCAGTGACACGTCTGAGAATAAAGAGAGAACTTTTCCCAGGGTGAACAAGTTAAGGCACAGAGAATGAGAAGCCTGGGTTCACGGTGGCGTCAAACGGACACTTGCTGCACAAAGAGAAATCGGTGTTCTAATTTGTCAGAGAATTACTGACGGGCAAGAGGGGCTTTGTCCCAGAGTTCTCCTTTCAGAGTATGAATTTTCCTTAAGAAGAGCGAGCCCATGTTTACTGTCTCTGCTGGAACAGAGTCATTTGAAAACGATGGCACGCGGGCTTCCCAGACCGCCATGGTGTAGCGGCCACGCGGGCCTGCCCGGAAGCAATCAGGTGTCCCCGACACCTGCTCCGTGGCTGCTGCAGCCTGGCTCCTCTGCCTTCTGCGCAGGATGACAACCTCTCCAATTAGTTCTCTGCTCCCTGGAGCGTCACATCTCCCTGTGCGCCTCGGGAGTGAAAGAGGGGCTTATGTCATCCTCCTTCAAGTGATTCTTTAAAGGGAACACCAGGATGGGGAGAGATGTCAGCAGAGAAAGCTGGCCAGCAAAACAGCCGACATTTGGAAGTGGTGGTGCCGGTGGTGGAGATGGCGGAAGCCCGAGTGGGGTCGGCCAACCAGCCCTGCCCCGCTTCTCCCCCCAAGAGCCACGCCCCTCAGCTCCCCCCTCCGCCCCGTCCTGGGCCTCCTGCCTCTGAGCCCCACCCAGCTGCCCCCATGCTCCCTCCACCTCGGGACACAGCTCGCTCGGTCCAGCCTCTGGGCCTTTGTGTTTTCTGCTCTCTGGAAGTTTTTCACACATACCTCCCTGTTCTGTCTCCATTTTGTCAATCGTTTGCAGCTCAAGCTGTCCCGTGGGGAAGCCCCCTCCCGATACCCATCACCAGCTCGGCGCCTCCGTGGGCCGGTGTTGCCTGGTGGGCAGGCCTGGCTTGCCCCTGAGGGAAGCCGCTGCTGATTGGCACCTGTGCACCTATGCAGAATGGGGGTCTGGCGCAGGGAGGGGGGGCTCCAAGGTGCAGCGGGGCCTGAGGGCACCGGGCCGGGGCTGCCAGGCCAGTCCCTTTGCGGAGGCCCCAGGAGGCCACTTGGACGCACTTCCAGTGTCAGACTTCATCTTCTAACTCCATCAGTAAAGAAAGTCAAAAGGTTTGGATTTTCAGTAAATAAAAACAAGTCTACATCCCGCACCACCTCTCCTGCAAGAGGCTGGTGCCTCCATGGCCCCGCCGGCCTGGAGCACGTCCCACGCAGGAGCCCCTTCTCCCCAGGACGCATCAGCATCCTCCTCGATGAGAGACAGGATGGTGACAGTGGCAGCAGTGGTCCAGCCACCTGCCCAGGGCCTCAGGGTGACTAGGGGGGGCCGCGTGATCCCGAGGCCACAGTCTGACCCTGTGCTGGGTGCACCCCACTGCCTGCATGTCCGAGCCCCTTCTGCGTGCACCCTGGGGTGTAACCCCATCAGAGTCACTTTACTACAGCGGAAAGACAAATGCTCCCACCTGGCAGTTCAAGAGCTATAAATGGCTCATGTTCCTAGATATCAAATGGTGACATTAAAATTACTTAATTTAATATCCTCCATGCACCTTCTACTGCCTTTTTATTCCTTCCTCTCAAGAATCTTACTGCTTATTATAAACTGTTACAATTACTTCCCAGGAAGCTTGATTTCATGTCTTCGTTTGCTTCTTAATAAAACCTTTTTCTATACAGTTAGCCTCTGAGGAGACATGTCACTAGTTTAATGTTTAAGAAGTTGCAAGATTAACTTTAATGCCAATCTCACTTGTTCTGGTGTTATTATAGGAGGTGCATCAGCTAGAACCCAGGGCTGTGGTTGGGGGCAGATGGATGGGCAGAAAAGCAAGAAAGAATAAATGTTTTCTCTTTTTCTTTTTTCTCCCACTCCACAGTGGCTTTGTCCACGTTCCACCTCAGCTGGTACGTGTGCAGTACAGGACCTCTGCACGTATCAAAGAATGTATGCTGGGGATTAACTGAAGAAGAAAAGAATTAAGTAACATATCTCTTGCTTTTCCTGCCTTGCTACCATACTAAATAATTAGAAAATTCAACAATCACAGAAATTTCAAGACCAAATAAGTAACAAAACTCAAACAGCAAGCACACCAGATAAGATTCTTCAACAACCATCTCTACCTTTGAAATTCGTTAACTAGGGCAATTTACTAAGACTGCCCCAGAATGCATTACTCACACGAGAACAGCCATACTTATAATATGGAAACCTTGACTATTCTGCAGGGTCTGAATGCTTTTACATAAATTCCCCCTAGGATTAGCAATCTTTCCAGAAATCAAATGACATGCATAAAGCTACTTAAGGCTGGCTTTTCTTCTCCATCAGGCAGTGTAAGGGAATCTTTCAATGAGGGCCTAAGATCCATTATGGGCCAGCAGAATCAGGCATCATCTCGTATAATTTTCTGACACATGAGATTAATTCCAAGGACTCCTGGAACCTAACATGTAAATCTGCCCGTTTTTGGGTCCAAAGTGGGAAAATGAAACACTATTACTTGATTTCAACCTGAACACCACATACTGACAGCCCCAGAATGCTCCCATGGGGCCGCCCCTCACATCCACAAACACACACCCGGAAGTGATGCACAGACAGCGCCATCTTCCAAAGGACACAAATGAGTGCATGTCAGGATGATACTCAAGTTCACATTTTACAAAGTGAAGCTAAGTGTTAGTCAATGGATAATTAATTTTCGAATGGTTTCTGTCTAAATCACCCGAGTGCCCATCAGCGAGGGTGAAGCGGGGGAGGAGTCTGACTCCCCCCGAGTTTGGTCTGGGCAGATGGGGGCTCTGCAGGGAAACAGTGGCCTGTGATCTCCGCGGTGGGCACGCCTGATCTGAAGCGGCCTGGGCGCGGGTGCCCACTGTCACTGAACACCCACGACAGACCAAGCCACGAGGTGAAGGGGCGGCTCCGGGCCGGACACCGCCTCTCGGACTGCCCCACCCCCGCTCCCCTTCCAGACCCTGCCCAGGAAGCCCCCGGGTCTCTGGGGGAAGTACCCACGGCCCCTCAGGGCTCGAAGTGATTTCTTCCTACTCGACCCCGGCTCAACTGGAGGCGGCGTGCCCTCCTGGGGAAGCAGAAGCCCCCGGGGCGGACAGGGGACAGGCTCGCCTTGTTTCGGGCTTTCTACAGGTGGCTTTTCTCACTTCAACTTGTTAGCTTGTCTTTGTTCTACGAACTGTTACTGCACCTCTAGCAGACCAGGAAGCGAGACGTCATGGTTTGGTTTCTACTACGTGGTCGCCTGGCATTCCCAGCCCTGCCAGGGTGGGGGGCAGAGTCGTGAGCAGCTCTGTGTTGAGAGGTTCCCCTGCGTGGCTCACGCCCGACGCTGGGTAGCGCCTGGGGAGGCGCTGAGCCTTACGTTCCACTGCACAGAGTGCAGACCCGTGCTCCCAGAGGTCAGAGTGCACTGAGGGATGCATGTAGGCGGCAGGGCAGGCATGAAAGGGAGCCTCAGAAGATGTGCCCAGATGCGTCATGCAAGCCCCCCTCTTCTCCTGCCCATTCTGGTCACCTCTCCAGGGTGACCCTCATATGCGAATGTGCTCATAAAAGGGCCGGGTTGGGTTTAGTGTAGACACACGGTACTCTGCAGCAGTCTGGCACTTCCCAGGGCCTGGTCTACGGCTCCAGGACACTGGGGTGATGCCAGAGAGAAGTCCACTAAGCCTCTACCCCTGGATGAGAGGGGAGACGTTCAGACCTGCAGAGTCACTCAGAAGACAGGGAGGCGCTCACGCTTCCCAGAGGCCACTGCTGACGATAACGAGGTCCAAACGACTTCCCAAAGGCGCTCTGACACCCCCTCGGTTTGGGCAGTGGCGAGGGGCTGGTGGGATCACACTGCGTCCTGCCCCACTGGGGGAAGACAGGCCTAAGTGAGCCTCGGGGGCAGATCTGGAGAAGGCCCAGCCCCAGCCCTTTGCCAGGGTGAGTGGGTCGGGCAAGCCGTGGGCACATGGGCACCAGCCTCTGGGTCTTGCCACCACCCTTAGGATCATAGCTTCCTATCCCCGGCTGGCCCAGAAGCTTCTGCTTGGGGCTCAAGGCCCAATCCCAGGGGTGACCTCATGAACAGGTGCATACAGAGACCCACGGACTCAGGTTTAATGTTCACAAACAGCCCCCAGAGGGTCGGTCACTCAGGGAGACTTCCAAGAATCCACTAAGGTAGTTTGGATTGTATTGGCATCATCGTCAACACTGTAGAAATGAATGCATCCCGATTGTTCGTTCTGAGTCAGGGTCTGGACTGGTTGCAGGGCAGAGACTGGCTCTGCTGCAAGTTGCCCACAAGCAAACCTGAACAGCCCCTGCTGGAACCCTGTTTCCTGTTAATGGTGGGAAAGCTGATGGGCCCACAGGAGCCACTGTATAAATGGCTGCGGAGCAGTACAGAAGCTGTGCAACTCTTAAAACGTGTACCAAACTGTAATACGGACAAATCCACAGTATAGGAATAAGCTGGGGGCAAACCAAAATTATTTGGCATAATTTCACTTTTGTACATCTAACAATAAAAAAGGCTAAAAAGGACATTTATAGATCAAAATATTAACAGTGGTGATTTTATGTTAGTTCTTATCCAGTTTTATTAACATTTGCTGTCATCAATATATACTACTATTAAAATAATTTTTAGAAAGCAAAAAAGTTGAAATTCTTTCTCCTTTCCCTTTTAGGGGACTGTAGAAAGTGATCATTTAAGCAAGATGGGCTACACATTCAATTAAAAAAAAATCCCCCATGTTGCGTGATGCAGAGTGAGGCGAAGGGGGCAGGACAGAGGGCCCTTATTAGCAGAGGGATTTGGGGAGCGAGCAGAGGGTGGAGGGCAGCCCTCCAGGGAGCCCGAGAGAAACTGAGAATCGGGAGACACATAAATAGATGGCTTTCATTTCCCCTTTCCTTGAGGCTGGTGGCAGCTGGCCCGGCCATCCGCACTGACCTCACAGCCAGGTCCTCCCTGCGTGGGGAAGCATGTGCCAGGCTGCAGGCCTCCAAGGACAGCCTTGGCTGGGTTAAAATGCCGGCACACTGGCACAATGACCCCCACAGTGGTGAAGATGAAGCCTGGATGTCTCTGGTCCTGGTGTTGCATGCCAGTGGGCAAATGCACCCAGTCCCCAGTCCCCTCCCGGAGGCTGTGTGTGAAGTGACAGAATTTAATAAAAACCCAGGTTTTAAAACTGTAGAGAAAAATATTACCTATTCGAGACCTGGCAGCCCCTCAATGTGACCTATTGCATCATGAAGTCACTGCAGCTGTTTCCTAATGAAAGTTTAACTATGTCAGGCCTTGATTTTATGTTACATGTGTGCTATTGTTATTAACGTTAATGCTTTTTCTCCACCTCTAACCCTGAAGATTGGTCTCAGAAAAGGCAGAATAGCCTTTTCAGAATGCCAGAAAGAAAACCTCCAATGTGCATGGTGCCTATTTGTATATTTGCTATTCCAAGCTGTACATCCATGCACAGACAGTTTGCTGTAACAAGGTTTAATGCAATTACGATCTGAGGCTTGGTCAGTTCACGTCATTTCCTACCACCAAACAGTGATAATGGAACACACGGAGGCCCCTGCGCCTATCGCAGCACAGAGCGGACAGGATCCGGCTGTCTTTGTCCTTTTAAAGGCACCCATTATCTTCCCAGAGAACACAATGTGTGTTTATTTCAGAAAACCCCTAACACAAATGGAAATAAAAAACACATTACAGAGGAGATTGGAGGAACGTGCGATGATGCACAGTTAACCACATTCTGCTGGGTGAGAGCAGATGACGCCAGACAACCCAAATTTTTAGTATCTTTTTCTCCATTAATTTCTCCATTTCTGCTCATAAAACGTGTGCATGATGTCTTTCCGGCCTGACAGAGTGCAGGTTTGTTTAATAAAAATCTCTTATGGAAACTTAAAAGTGCCTTCTTTACAGTCAGCCGAAGGTAAAGCAAGTCACACCCAGGAGTCCTGGGACACAGAAGCGATTACGTGCAAACTTCTCCTGTGAATGTGGTCGTGCCCATCATGCCGGCCTCTGTGAAGACCCTTTAGGGCTATTTCTAAACTGTGCAGGGAGATGAACACCCTGTGAAGGGCAGGGAGACTAAGTGGCACCGAGGACAGGAACCCAGGAAAGCCTGTGAGATCAAAATGATGAGTTTTCTTCCTGGTGTCAGCAAAACAAGGCCAGGAGGAGCAGGACGGAGGAGGACCACGGGAAAGAGTGACAGCAGGACGGGGGAGAGTGCGTCGGAGAAGCGCGGGCGGTCGGGGCCAAGAAAGGAAATGCATTGGGAAAGATGGACAGACAGGATGGCGCAGCCCAGGTCCTGTGCCAGAAAACCCCAGGAAGCAAAGTAAAAGATACGAGCAGTCCCGGGAGTGGGGAACCCGCGTAACGTTCACGGACAGCATTTGGGGACATTGGACAAATCGACCAGAGAGGGAAGTATTTCAGTGGATACAAATAAGCAAACAAGCGAATAAAACCCAAAGGAGAACTGATTTACACAGAAAAAGCAAACGGCCAGTCCATTAGTGGCGATAAAAGTTCAGCTTCACTAATAATGACACATAAAAATGTAAACAACAGGCTATAGATCGTCCCTTAACGACTGGCAGAAACGGAAGCACCTACCAGCCCATATGTACACGTGTCACCCGGCCGCACACCCTGGGTCAGGGAGGGCCAACCTCTCAGATTCCTAGATTAGGAACTGAAAGCTGGGCTTTCTGGTGGGCAGCTTAGCACCATGTCAGAAACGCCTTAAAAAGGTCCTAAGCCTTCAGTCGTGTGATTCATCCGCAAGGAAATGGCCTGAAGTGCATGAAATACGTAAGCACAAGAACGCTCATGTCCCTCCCATTGTCCCCAGTGCAAAATGGGAACCAGCTAACTTACCAGGAGGTGCACTGGTTACACAGTAATAATCATACGATGAAAGAGTCATAGTTATGAATGTTCTGAGACAAGACACATGGAAATGTTTCCTTATAACTGCAACCACTGATTTGGTTTGAAATCATTTTAAAGTACAGGTATGATTAAAGTGTAAAGTTTTTTTTTTTATCGGAAGGGTGACATTCATAGGTGAAATAACGGATCAAATATTTACTGCATAACATTAAAGCTTGTGTTCCCTCTTCCTGTTAAGTACATACTTGAAACCAAGGTAAATTTATGGAAGGAAGTTTTGCAGAGAAATAGCAGTTGGCCATTTGGTCTAAGACATGTATTTTGAATTATCCTCACTGGCCAGTAGTGCCTGGGTGGTGGCCATGTTTCTCCTTCCCGGGCAGAATCCAGGAGTTGGGTCACCTTCCTGGGTTCTCGGCCCACTTGCTCACCTTTCTGGGTGTGCACAGCATTGCAAGCTTATGTTCTGTGAGTAAATACCCAGTTAATTGTTTTGCCCATGAAAAATTCCTTCCCGATTTATAAACCTTTACAATGTAGCCATATTTAGGTGAGTAATAGGAACTGCATCACTTCCCTAAAAAGTCGGAGAGTGTGTGTCATTATTCTTTTTAAACATCTTTCTTTCTTTATCATAGTCCAGCATGCAATGTCAAAGCCTTATTAAATTTATGTATATTTTATTGTCTCTTTCATGTTTTGTTTAGACACATGGATGTCACTGTTTTTATTATTTTGGTTACCTCTTATTTAAGAATTTATTGAGGGATAAGTGCGAACAGCTGACAAACACAATCGCACGTTTAAGGTATTAACAGTCTTTCCTGAGGTGGACGCAGGACTCACCCTTCAACAAGGCGACCATGAGTCTCTCTGGTTTCTTTCTCACTGCTCGTTGGCTACCTGGTGACCAGTTGCTGGGGGCCAGCCGGAGCCAGATGCCCGGGGTGAGGGAGTCAGGGACAAGGGCAGGCCTAGCACGCCACGTCAACGGGAAGGTATGAAGGACCCAGGCGGGCCTGACTTTAACACAGGATGCAGGGGCAGGAATCCGTAGGAAGGAAATGTCCTGCATGGTGTGGCAGCTTAATTCTGTGAAGTGTCTTTCTTTCTCCCCTTGACCCTATTAATTGAGAACACAGCTAAATATAACATGGAACAGGTGGATTTAAAGTTGGTGAGGAAACTGCATCTCCACAGTGAACAGCAACATTACTAAGGCCCCTTAGCTGGCTGCTGACTTCCAGGGGGTGGGAGACAAGAGGGAGGCTGGGCACCCACCAGTTTCAGCTTTCCAGCACGCTGACCCTGTTGTTATTGGCCCTTTGCTCGGCCTTTTGCGGAGCCCTTTTTCAGTTCAGTCTTGGCACATCTCCTGCCCACTTTGAAGGCAAACAGACAGAGCTCAATGTGGGCTTGGCAACCGGGCCCTTCCTCCAAGATGGGGTCTTGAACTTGACCGTTGGTCCCTGCAGGAGGGTTGCAGCATGTGAGGCTCCAGACAGGCCAGACCCACCCCTGCCAGCCCTCCACAGGCCCCTGCTTCTGGCCTATGTCCAACTGGGTCCCCCAGCTCTGTGTGGAAGATGTGGGATGAACTTAATGTCTCTGAACACATTCCCTGTTGGCAAGAGGTGGGTTGTGATTGTTGCAATAGGGGCAGGGAAGGAGTAGAAAGCAGAGGGTAAAGATGGGGGGAAGCACTCCCCTGGTCCGATGGGAATGAAGAGTGCCTCCCCAGCACCCATGTGTGGTGCATGTGCGCGTGCACACACACACACACACACACGTGCGCGCGCACGCACACACGCACACACACATGCACACACACGCGCGCACACACACACATGCACGCACACACACGCACACACCTGTAAAGAAAATGAAATGAGTTGTAGCCTTCAGATCTGTTCATTTTAATGACTTAGCCAGCAGTCTTCTCTGGAAATTAATATCTGCTCCAGTGGCTTCCAGCTTTCCTTGTAAAACTAATGGCAGGTAATAGGGAAAGGCTGTCATGCGCTCCGACTCCAGGTACTGTCGGCGTGACAGCTGTGTGATCAGAGGAAAGGTATGCTAAGACAAAAGGAACAATTAGAATGATCCACCAGAACCAGCCCTGGATTTAAATGTTTAAATGTTTTAATTTAAAAGAACAATGGCGCCTTGAAGTGTCTCTCTACACCCAGTACTGACAACCTGCCATTTACTAATCAGTGTTAAATAACAGCGGCTCCGGGTTTGACACCAAACAGCAGATGATGGGTGATGATCCCTGAAACAGCAGCCATGTCCCAGAGCAGATTTCTAAGTGACTCTGGCATAACAACAAAGACTCTGGAATATTTACTGTACCAATTAAAGGGCATTAACAACTCTCAGGGCAAGGGAGAGTCCTGGGGAATGATATTTAAATGTGCAGAGCCTTCCAGGTAAATGGAGGTGCTCCGCACACAGCGGGCAGCAGGGAGGTGGGGTGGGAGTGTTGAGGCATGGAAACCATGGCTCACAGAATACAGTTTGTTTTTCCAAAAAGCGTATTACTGAGGCAGTGGTCTCCATCAGGGACTGCTTGAGACAATTTGCCGATGTCTGGAGATATTTTTGATTGTCAAAATTGGCTGGGCAAGGGGGAAGGAGGGGTGCTCCTGGCATCTATGGGTGGGGGTCAGGGGTGCCACCCAACACCCGACAGTGCCCAGGGCGGTCCCACCCCATTGGCCTTAATGTCAGTGGTGCCAAGGTGGAGAAACCCTGTCAAAAAATGCCTGTGGTTCTGGGGAGCAGGGCTCAAACTCGAGAAACGTATTCTCGCAAACGTGTATCGTTTTAATCTGCAAAATGAGGGTCAAAAGTCTTCTTGGCCGCTTGATTCGCCTAAGGAGCTGCCTCTGCGCATCCGTGGGGCCTCACGGCACCCTCATCTCCGTCCGGATGCCGCTCACGGCGGCCGAGGCGCCAGGGCGCCCAGGCCCACGGCTGTGTTTTCCATCTTATTCCCCGGGACACAAGTCCCTGCACGTGACTGCGGGCAGCTTGACTGAAGAAGAACATCCAGGATCAAACAAAGCCCTGAAAGGACCCGGGGGCCAGCGAGAAACACCACCTTCACTTAAAACGGTGGCGACGTCTGCAGTGATCTTATTGGAGTTCTCAGAATCCGTTATTTTATATTTTACCATAACCATTTTTGCAGCAGGGAGATAAGCATAAAGAACACAGAGACGTTTTGTTGATTTGATGGTGATGTTCATTTAAAAATATGTTCTGAAGATGACGTGTTCGGAGGGCCCCACGTCAGGCAGGCACGCTTCAGGCTAAGCTGGTGCACCAAAGCTCCTGAGTTAGGCACATGTCGGTTCTCACTGCCAGGGCAGGCCAGCTTTCCTTGCTTACAGTGCAGGAACACTCCTCTAGTACATCTTGAATAAATCCTCGGTTACTTGCTCAGTTTAGCAAAGACAGATAATAACCCATCCTGCTAACTAAGACAGATAATAACCCATCCTGCTAACTAAGACAGATAATAACCCATCCTGCTAACTAGCAGGAGTGGAAATAGTAACAGTCTTGGAAGCCGGGCTGCATTTGCTTGTAGGGGTCTTCACGTGTGGACCACATTCATGTTTGCGACTGTTGTTCAAGAGGAGGTGCGTGAGCATGTGTGTGCGCACACACACACACAGTATATGAGGTCTTGCAATAGTTTCTACCTCACCAGGGCTTGAGTTTTCTGAAGCCACATTTTGTTGGTTAAGAGGATGCGAGGAAATGTGAATTATAACACACCTTGTAAATTGAACAGTCCTGATGCTTCTCATGTTCCTCTGTTTATGGACCAAACGGTGGTAAAATGGCAGTGGGACGAGGCAGGTTTTCTCCCAATTCAAGTGTGTGTGACTGGTGCCACTGACCAGATGTCAGGTAGAGCCCTGGGGCTTTGCCCACGTCTGCCTAGCTCAGGGTGTGGTTCTGGCCCAGCTGCTCTGAAAATAAGGGGCTCTTTCTGCTTTCCTTTCCTCTAAAACCCCTGATTCTAGAACTGAGCCCTAATGCTTTGCTCTCCCGGGAGAACACAAACTCTGGCTCCTGTGAGGGCGGCACAGCAGCAGGCGGACGCTTTGATGCGACGATTTAAATCAGATCGTGTGGAGAGCCCCGTAGAGGCCTGTCACAAAGTGCAGGCCTGCAGACTCAAAGGAGTCAGTCCCTGCTCTGAAACATATAAAGAACTGCATCTTTTTATCCTAAGACTGAAGCTAGAGAAAGGAAATGTCTTTGCAATTCTATCTCAGCCCAATAGAAACTTCCATCCGAGTCTCCGTGTGCCGCTCTGCCATCTCCCCTCGTGTGCCCGCTGCCTGCAGGGCTGCTCATCTGGGCTCTTGGGCAGCAAGACTCGGCCTCCTGACAAGGACGTCAGACCCTCTGTCCACCCCCTGTGCCAGTGAAGCACCACAGAGGCCAGGGCGGAGGCACCTGCCAGGGGTGCTGGTAACGCATGTGCTCTGCAGAACTTGACCCCCGTAAATGGAAAGCTGGTCCCCTGGATTTAATCTCAGGAGATCCTTGCCACAGGAAACAAACTCTCAAACACAAAGAAAACCCATTGGAAACTGGGGCTAAGATTTTCTAGTAAATAGTGCAAATCAAATATTTGATTTAGCACTTTATATCAAAACACGAAACTAAGCTTTTATGGAAAATTCATTTATTTTATATTGAATAAAATTTCAGCTGTAACTGCGACTAAATGCTAATTTTTAGAGCAAAAGAGTATTCAGCCGTGTCTGTCCTCCGGCGCAGCTTGCTAACAGAACACACGGCAGCCCCTTTAGGGGGCTCTCTGTATACCTGGCTTTTAGAGCCTTTTTCTAGAGAGAGATTTTTAAAAAAACAGTCTAGAATTTCATTAATTTCCTGAATGTGTTCTTTTTTTTTTTTTTTTACAATTTATTTTATTTTAGTATCATTAACCTACAATTACATGAGCAATATTGTGATGATTAAACTACCCCCTTCATCAGGTCCCCCTGAATGTGTTCTTTTTATCATTTAACATTTTGATAATTCTCTTTTGATGAACATGTATTATCACTGGCAAAAACTGATGTTTGCTCTTTGGTGGTTATCTGGCTGACCTCTGCCTCCTCTCCGTGCATCCATAACTGTGAGCGCAGCCCCTGCAGGTTTCCGACAGCGCTCTCAGCCCCTCCAGGGAGTCCTGTGTTCTGTATTATTCACCTGTCACTTTGCAATCGTCCTACACTGCACTCGGGGTTTATTGTGGGCCATTGGCAACCCTGGACAATCAGGTCAGACAGACAAAGAAGCCATGGTTATGTGTGGCAGAGATGGGTGGCCGGGACGCAGAGGCAAGCTCGAGGGGGACCCCAGTGCTTGAGTGTCTTTCTCCTCCCCATGTGACCGCACACTGGGGGAGGCACAGGGCGCGAGGGTATGAGAAGCCCGTCCCAGGGCTGTGATGGAGTCGGGATCCCTTCCTCCTCTGCACTACAGGCTGCTTTTCCCACCGGAGGGGGTGCTAATCCTGTCTCCTGGAACCTGGACTGGCCACTGCCTGCTTTGACTGGCAGAATGCAGCCGGAGGGATGCTCCTGTACTCCGAGGTGGGTCACACGAGCCTTCTCGCTGCCTCTGGGCCTCCCGAAATGCTCTTTTGAGACACACCCTTAGAGTCTAGCCCCCCAGCTGTGAGAAGCCTGACCATGTCCGGTCTGCAGTCCCAGCCGACCTCCCAGCTGACAGCCAGCGTCCCCGGAGCCACGCATGCACCATCTCAGATGTCCAGGCATGGGATGAGTCCAGCCCCAACTGCCCGCTGACTGCTGGCCCACAGAAACCCCAAGATGAGCCACCCAGCTGAGCGCATCCATGGTTCCAGAGGAGCACGGAGACAGTGATGCACTGTCATCTTACACCTCTGTTTTGGGGGGTTTGTTATGCCGTGACAGACAACCGAAATGTGAACAACGCTCTTCCTGGGAGCTTGCTCTGAAAGACAGGCCCACATCTTCAAATAACACAGTTCCCAGCACCAAGATTGTTTTGACCATGTTGACAAAAAGTCAAATTATTTTTCAGTTAAGAGACAAGCCTTTTAAAAGTTAAAAATATATTCAGTCAGAACAGTCAACACAGAAGGCAGATGCCACACCGAGAGGAAAAATAAAAGAAGCATTGAAACACTTCACTCAGTGTTTTTCATTATGTAAATGATGGAACTTTGTTTTCTTGATTTACGTGAGTTGACTTCTTTTCTTTTTTTTTTTTTTTGCTCATTTTTACTATTTGTTTGGGTCACTGAAAATGATTGGGCTTCTTTTCTACAGTTTCTGGAGGATATGATCAATTTAAGAGGATGGTGAGATCTATTTTTTGCCAAGAATCTATTTCAGGTCACTGTTGGGGTGCTTTCTGTGGGCCATGTTCAGAATCGATTGCAAAGTTTTACTGAAAGGTTTCTAAAGCACAGAATCTTCTTTTCATGTATGTTTTCAAGGCAGCTTTCCCCCACCTTATCTACTTAAATAAAGTTCTGACACTCAAATAAATTTTGTATAAGCAGAGAGATACGACACCCACAGTTAAGGAATGTGGCCAACCAATTATACCCACGTGTCATGGTACACTTCCATAAACTCCTGATAAAAGGAAAAATCTTGCAGAGGGTACTTCACACATAAAAGATTTCTTTTATAGAAAAATGTGTCCAATTGATTTATGGGGTCCTCTCAAGGAGAACAAAGCACACACGGTAACACTGAAACATAAAGAAAGATTTCTTGGCTTCTTTAGAAGAAACACACAAGGTTGTATGGGGTATGGATTTTCATATTTTCTAATGTGAATTCTTTGTAGAAGCTGCATTTTCTTGCTTGTAGCTGCATTAACTTTCATGATAGTTGTAAGTTTGAAAAAATAGGAAAAATTCTCAAGTCCTGGGCCTTTCATTCAAGGCATAACTGGTAAAGTTTGATCCACACATTGGGGAAACGTTGGGTGCATTTTACGTGTTTTGGACTTTGAATCAGGTCTCGGCAAACAACGGCCCACCCGCACTGTGTGTGAGGTGTTGCTCACGCAGGCCACAGGTGCGGCCTTCCTGCTGCAGGGCAGAGCCGAGCAGCTGGGGTGGGAGCGCGGGCTCGGAGCCGGAGGGGCTCACGGCCCGGCCCTCATCAGAACATGTCTGCCGACTTCTGGACCGCACTGAACATGGCCAGTCCCTTTGCAATTATCAATGGGACTTGTTTCCTAAAGGGCCCAGGGGGATTTCCCTGATGCGTGGGGGGCCTCAGCCCAACGGACAGTCCCCATGACTGCAGTCCTTACAGGGTCCCCAGGGGCTTTTCACTCCTCTTACAGGGAGTCCAGAGGTCCCGAAGCACAAAACAGAAGCTGTCAGGCAGTGACACGCGGGAGCAAAAGAGACCCTCTCGCGTCCTTGTTGCCTGAGCGCAGGGAAGATCCATCTGTAAAGGTCAGGCGGCCAGGGTGCTCCCTCCGGGCAGCGGGGCTCCTCGGACGGAACACGCCAAGGCCTCCGCGGTGAGAGGAACGAGGTGCCCTCCCCACTCAGGGCATGTTCGCCTGTTGTGGGAGATGGAGGGAGAGCCGCTGTCTCACCGGCTAAATGCTCTCTAAGCCCCATTCCAAGGAGAACAGGGCTTGAGCCAGAGAAAATCACACACAGCAAAGAGAGAGAACAGACCCTCCCTGGGGCCTCAGAGCTGCCGGGAGCCATTTCTCTGGAGGAAAGGCTTGAGGCCTGCGCGCTGGCAGGGGTGCGGGTGGTTCCAGCGAAGGGCTCGTCTCCTGTCTCCTCTCATGCCTGCTGCTGGCCCGGCCTTGCTTCGGTCAGTCAGACTAACTCCGTCCCTCAAATATCCCCATTCTGGGAGCGCCCCTCAAGACCCCCTGAGGGCAAATCAGAAAGGGCCCCGCACCCCTTGCTGAGCTCACTTCGGGGTGGACAGACAGACTGATGTACAGGAAGGACTGGTTGTCTGTCCCTGGCCACTGGCATGGAGCTTCTAAAACCCTGGGGCTTTCCTGGACGACGGGTGTCTCCGTTATGCTAATAAGGGGCCTCACTGCTGGGCCCGGGGTTTGGGATGGGGACTTGTCACCAGGAAGACCACCCACTCGCCTACAAAGGTGGGGACTTTGAGCCAGCCCGGCCTCCATGGCCAACGTGTGATCACCTTGCCTAGGAATGAAACCCCACTAAAAATTCTGGGCACCGCAGCTCAGTGGGGCTTCCTGGTTGGGGAACACGTTGATGTCTGGACTCCGCGGGGGAGGATGGATGCTCTGTACTGCCCCCTGGGCCCCACCCAGCACGGACCCTTTATAATAAAACTGTAATTGGAACAGCGGCCTGCCTGAGTTGTGTGGTCTTTACCAAAATACCGACTCTGAAGGGGGTCACAGGAATCCCAGACCAGCTGGTCAGAGTATGGGTGGCCGGGGGCTCCCCGAGATGTGTGGCTGGCATCCGAGGTGGCTGGTCCTTTGGAAGAATCTGCCCTTAGCTGTGGGGTCTGAGCGAGCACTGGGTAGGCAGCGTCTCAGGGCTGGTGTGGCCCAGCTGACCCAGGTGGACCTCGGCAGGGATGGCGACAGAGTTCTGGAGAGGAGCAAGGCTGAGCCAGAGGTGGGCAGGCTAGGCTCGTCGGCGAGGCAGGGAGGCCTCCCTGAGGATCTGAAGGCTGAGCAGGGCGCCAGCCCGAGGAGGGGCACTCTAGGCAGGGGCACGGGATGTGCAGAGGCACTGTGGTGGGACGGACAGGAGGCGAGTGCGGCCAGAGTGGAGGGCAGGGGGAGGCCATGTGATGCTGGCCTTGAAGGTCACGGAAGAGGTGTGGCCCTGGGGGAGCCAAGGGACCCCTTACAAGCACCAGGGACCTGGAGACCCTCCCCGAGCACCCAGGGAGGGCGCCTGTGGCCCCACCTGCACCGTTAAAGTCTGTAACTTCCTCAGCCAGTCCTGGGGACGAAGCAGAGGCTAGGGCTCTGCCGATCCCTCTTGTGGCCCCACAAGCCTGGACCTCTCAAGCACAGGGTCTGCTGGGGGTTGCTAGACAGGCCGGGAGGCCACTGTGGAGCGGATGCCCTGGGTCCTGTAAGCTGCACTGCAGGTCACCTGTGGGGCATCGGCCTCACTTAACAGGTGGAGGGCAGCACAGCCCCGGCCTCCTGGAGGTGAGAGCCCAGCGTGCTCCGGGTAGGGTGTGACCCTGTGTCACCTGATGCAGCTCCTGGTATCTCCCCTCCTCCCTCCGCCCTGGCCCCTCTGAACCATTTTCCCCTGTCTTGAAAATGCACTTTCTGTCCTGAGCCTCTGTACCCCTCAGAGCACCCCGGTGGGGGTCCTAGGTGAGACAGATGTCCTTGGAGGGCTGGTGGCCCACAGGTAAAAGCCTCGGGAATGGGTTCCCTGGACCAGCCTGGCGGGAGACAGGCCTGCATCTCACAGATGCAGGTTTGAATTCCTCCCTTCCTTCTCTTACTGCCTGGTCACCTGCTCCTCAGAACTGCCGTTTCCTGTAAATGGGACAAAATGGAACCAAATCTCCCAGGCATTCTGAGGATTCAGAGATCATGCCGACATAGTAAGTTGTAGGTACTACAAAGCTGATAGTCATGAATCTGATAACTTTTCGGTTTCAGAAGAAAAACCAAGCTTGCTACTCGATCTGGCTTGAGCAAAGACCAGCTGTATCAGCTCTGTGCCTGGGGGTGGGGGCCCCAAAAGCATGAATTAGGTGTTTCATTTATTTGAAGCCATGATGGGGGGCCAAAAGAGAAAATGGTAAATTGACAGAGTCACTAACAAGACGGAACTAGAAAGGAAGGGGAGGAGGAGGAGGAAAAGGGCTTCGGGGCTGCGTGGGGTCTGGTGGCGGAGGTCTGGTGCGGCCCGTGGGACGGCCACCACCTGAACGCGGTGCCTGGGGTGGTCTCCATGTGACCGTGGAGGAGGCGGGGCTGGGCCTGGAAAGTAAGCACTCTGGGAGGTGTGCGTGGATTTATGAAGTCCCCTAACGCATTTAAAGGAGCGAGAAGCAGGTACCCGTTCCCAGGACCACTGCCTCGGAAGCAATTTCCACTGCAGATTTTCATGCTTAGCACTCTGGAAAGCTCGCTTTCTCTCCCCAAAGGGGAGCTGCATTAGGTAGGGGAGAGTCTGAGCTTCTAATGCAAACTGATCTGGCTTCACCATGTGCAGCAAACGGGCAATCTGTCTCATGAATGCACCACAATATTCCACAGCTCACCCGCGTTGGTCCCCCAGGACGTCTTTGACTCAGG
Source organism: Phataginus tricuspis (assembly GCA_029783875.1). Taxonomy (NCBI): domain Eukaryota; kingdom Metazoa; phylum Chordata; class Mammalia; order Pholidota; family Manidae; genus Phataginus; species Phataginus tricuspis. The sequence continues at coordinate 44,833,750 of JAQQAC010020895.1, read as the reverse complement.
GCTCAGAGTCACACACGACGACCCCTATGGATCTACTATTCTCTCAAATAGCAGAGGGAGGGGCTGGGCTTACACGGTGCTTTCACAGAACTGGGCTAAACTAGATCATGCAAAATCTAATGCGGACCATTCAGATAAATGACGGACCCACGGCAGGGATGAGTCGCCAGCCAACCTGTAACTGGGCAGTTACCAGGGGCCATGGGCCACTGGCGGGTTAGTTCTGTGACCTACTGGCTGATCTGACCTCTGATACTTGGAGGTACAAGTAACCAGTTTGTAACACTGGCCCCTAGATAGATGTTGCTGGAAGGTGGCATGTTCTACAGGGAACGACCTAACTCCCCACAAGAGACCCCATCTGCTGCAGGTCATGAGGCCTATGGCTGGACTCAAGAGCCGCTGCAAGACATGCTCACTGAGACAGGCAGGCAGGGGGCTTGCGGGCTTGATTCAGGCTTAAATCCACAAGCGTTTGCAGCTCACAGACCAGTCTCCTATTTTTTTTAATCCTCTCCACAGTAAACAACTCCTTCCGCGGGCACTGAAGTTGAAGAGGCTGACAACAGACAGTGGGTTCACCTGCAGGATGCCAGGAACTCCTCTACCTGCTAGCCCCACCCAGGAGGGCGCTCCTAAGGTGGGCGGAGCACACGTGTGTGGGCATGGCAACATCACTCCCTCATCTCTTTCAGCCTGGTTCTCTGGGGGTCACACGTCTGCCCACGAATTAAAATACACCAAGGGTCATGCACCCAGGCCCCTGCATGCTGCAATTAGAGTCAACTGTAGTGATTTGGAAATCCCAGTCAAAATTCCAGCAAGGTTTTTTTTTTAAAGAATTAAGAAGCTGATTCTATAATGTATATGAGAATGCAAACGTCCCTGAAGACACAAAGCAACTTTGAGAGGAATAAAGTTGGATGACTTAACACTACCAGATTTTGATATTTATTATGAAGGCACAGTAATCAAGGCAGGGCACAGGGGCAGGAGGATGGCCAGAATGGAAAACTGAGAAGCAGAAGCACACACAGGGGTCACCTGGTCTTTGACAAAACTACCACGGTAATTTAACAGGAAGAGAAAGTCTTTCCAAGAAACGGTGCTGGAACAATTGGACATCCCTGTGGAAAAGATACACTGGCCCTTAACCTCTGCCTCACATAAAGATAAACTCCAAACAGATCACTGATCTGAAACTATTTCAGTTTTAGAAACTGAAACTCTAAAACTTATAGAAGAAAACACAGGAGAAAAAAAATGTGAATTTGGAGTAGGAGAATATTTCTTAGAACATAAAAAGCAAGAACCATAAAAGGATCACTTGATAAGGAGGATTCTACCAAAATTAGTACTTTGGCTCTTTGAAAGATACTCCCAAGAAAACAAGGCAAGCCACTGAATGGAAAAGAATATTTTCAATATATATATCTGATGAAATATTGTATCTGGGTATATAAAGATCATTTCCAAGTCCAAAATAAGAAGACAAACCATACCACCTAAGAATTAATAAAGATTTAAATAGACATTCCTCTATCTGTGCTCACCCCAGACAGGCAAACATGAAGGACTTGGGTATGAATATTTATAGCAGTTTTATTCACAGCAGCGAAAACCTAGAAACAACCCAAAATGTCTATCAGCAGGTGGATGAGAAACAGGATGCGTATCTCCATACAATGGACCACAACACAGCGAGAGAAAGTAATGCGCGATATGGACTAATCCCAGAATCATTAGATGGGGAACAAGCCAGGCACAAAGGAGCACATACCTCTGACTCCATCTCTATAAAGCTGTAGAGAACGCCAACCCATCTACAGTGACAGCTGATGAGTGTTTCCAGGGACCAGCAGAAAGGACAGCTGACTGCAGAGAGGCGGGGCAAGCTTGTTGTCAGACATGGAAAGCCCTAAGTTGTGGTTAGGGTGGTTTCACAAGTGCATTTCTTTATCAGACTCATGTAGATGTACAGTCTAAAGGGGTATGGTGTATTGTATGTCAATCTTGCCTTGATAAACTTGATTAAAAAAGTAATTTTGACCAAGCGAGATTTTCTCCTACATGGGAACTTCAGAAGCTAAGATTTGTCACATAGATCTTCCCCATGTAGCATTTTATGATCTGAAATCGTGTTTGTTTTTTGTCTAAAAGAATCTATTTCAATGAACCTTTAAAGTCCACTCTTCCCTTACCTATATGGTCCCAGCATGTGTCCACTCTCGCTTTGGTACATGCAAGTAGCACGCTACAGCTAAGCAGAAATAGCTCCAGAGCACCCTGGGATGCTGACGGCAGCACCTCCTGGAAGGAGGCATCCTGGGGCATTTTGGAGTGTGAGCAGCTCCCGTCAGTGACCAGCCAAGACGCTTTAAAACCCAGGTCCCCAGGGAACCTGGGGCCGGGGGGCTTGCAGGCACAAATGAATACGGAGGCTTCTTTCTCTGTCTCTTGGCTGGTAGGAGTAAAGAGGACACTTTAGCTAAATGAGAACAGAAATGTATTGGAGGAGTGCTATAAATTATATGCAGGCCACCAAATAAAATTCAATTTTCAGGTGATGTGAAGGTGTAACGCGTCTGGAGAAGCTGCTTTGCATATCACACCAGACAGCAGGTAATAAGAAGGAGGCAGGACTTGCGACTGATCTGTCACCAGCCACGCTGTGATTGTTTCCTTCCTTTACCTCCTCTAATCGCACCGTTGCAGTGTTGATTCAGAACACGGCGGCCCATGAAAAATGTCACCGTCCTGTCGATGGTGCGGATCTGCTGGCAATTCCCACAAGCAGCCGCTGCACATAAAGGGTGATAAGGCACCATATCCTGCCATGCCCAGCGGGTTTCCCATTTCCTCCGGCAATTACACCTCAGACTGCTTCAGCTTCACGAGCTTCGGCACTATAAATGGCCTCCAGGTAGAAGGCTGCCTGCAACGCCGATGAGAGGGTTCCAAAGCTGAGTTCAGACTCACATTTGGGGGAAGCTGCTAAAAAACCTCCTGCCCCCTCTCCGCACGCACACACCCACTCCGCAGAGCGCTGAACATGCCCTAGGAATCACTTTCACGTTATCTCTTAGTCCAACTAACAGAGTCTAGGAAACATGATTAAGTGTCCTTTCCAGACACACAGCACCAACGTCCCTGGGGGGCCCTCTGCTCAGGTCCTGTGACGCTGGGTTACATCAGGCACAGAAGCAGCTTCTGGGGGCTTGTTAGAAATTCAGGGTCCCGAGACCTCTCGGAGACCTGCAGACTCAGAATCTCTGGGAGTGGGCCCAGGAATCTGTCCTAACGAGCACCCCACGGTGGGGAGCATGGCTCCAAGCCCTGCTTTCTGACGGAAGCGTGCCAGTGCCTCTGGGGCTTGTCTCAGGAACCGCTTTCCTGCAGGTCCCGATGCCAGACAAGGGTCAGGAGGAGGCTTCCGAGGGAATGCTTTCTGCAAAGTCCCACCCATCCACCCACCCTCCCAACTATGGTCCCATCCAGTCCATTCTAACCTGATCCAGTATATAGCTCACTGGGTTTCCAAAGTGAACCCACCTGCACTGTGAGCAGCGCCCAGGCCAAACGAGAACCTCGCCGGGACCAGGAAGCTGCCCCACACCCCAGCCTGGTGCCCACCTCCGGAGGAGACCGTCACTCTGCCTCCCTCAGCACCACGGCTGTGAGGGTCCCCCTGGCTGTGGAGGCGGTCCATGCTCCTGAGGGCTACAGGGCCTTCCACTGAACGGAAATACCACGATTTGCCTTCCCATTCTACAAACGACGGGGTGTGGACTGCCTACAGTTTGGAGATGCAACGAATGATGCCGCTGTGAGTCCTGTGCATCGCTCTCCTGTGCCCACCCGTACGCACCTCTGCTGAGGATCCGTCCCCAGGAGGAATCCTGGGTGTGGCGTGTGCGCGCATCCAGCCTCAGGAGCAGCGGCCGGCAGCTCTCCCGAGTCTGGGCAGGTTTACGCTCCTACAGCAGCGTGTCAGGGCCACAGGCTGCACACCCCCGCTGACAGCTGGCTGGTCAGGGATTCTCTGTAGGCGGACTGAGAACGCACACCCTTCCCAGTGTCGAGAGTGTGCTGGGAGAAGACTCGTCCTCGTCCTGGCCTACAGAGAAAATGGTCACCGGACCCCACCAGTGAAGGAACACAAAACCGACGGCGCTGGGCAGAACGGGTCAGCCGCCACTGCACAGAGCAGCGTGCTCTCCGGTGGGAAGGGAGAGCTGAGCAAGCCTGCGTGCTTCAGACCCAGTGCCTGTAGCTTCAACCTCACAACACGCAGCGGGAAGCTGTGCGTTGGCTTCAGTGTTGTTTTTACTTGCTTATCCAAAGGTACCGGCCGTGATGCTCTTACTTTTCTGATTTTTCTCCTCCCTAATTAGACCTGGAGCTGCTGTCATACATACACTGCTCACTTCAGTTACAAATGAGGGACACAAACATTATTAAGGAAAACACCACCCACAGGGAACATGGTAACCAACAACCCCAAAATTACTAACAATTAGCCAGGGCCCTACACTGGTTTAACATAAAAGATCACAAGCAAGATCTTTATTTAGAAGAATATCTTTGGCTTGAAATCTGAGACACCCAAACACATCCCTGCATAAGGACAGTGCCTCTGGGACAATCTGGAAAGACGGCATCAAACACCAGGCTTCTGCCTCGATTCTCTCCAGGACATTTCCTGGCTAAAGCCACCTTCGCTGGAGTCGACCACACAGGTCACTTCAACCTCAAGGCAATGCTGCCACCATGAAAAGCTTGGGAGGGCCAAGCCCGCACCGCACGGTCACAGTGCCATCGGCAATTTCCGTAGCAGTCAGAAGCAGGATCCATCTGAGTCACTGACACACAGAACAGAGATGCAGGCGCTGGGAAGGAATTAGCCGACGGGCTGTTGAGTCGTCTGCAGTCTCGGCAGCTTGGTACCCAGGAAGACACTGAGATGCCACAAGTCCCCGCCTGGAACGCCAGAATCCACACCGCCCACGATCCTATCAACATGATGTAATGCATGTTCTCTGAACTTTGGCCATATGACTATGGTGTGCATGTTACAGATTACATCTTATAGGACACAACACCCTTCATGTGAATACTAAATTTTCTTATATTCTCTTCTTTAACATATTAAGCCAGGCTATTTTCCAAGCAAAACCTCCATCGCAATCAGCTAGATCAAAACATCCTGCGTCATTAAAAAATGAGATTATTCTTTTAACTGTCAGATTAAAAAAAAGACAACTAGCAACATTTATTAAATATATTATGCATTCCTTTGTCCTGGTTATCTTATTGTTTCCCCTCCCCATAAAACAAATATCTCTTGAGCAAGGAGTAATATTCCCTGGTCTCACTCAGAAGGGACATGCTGCTAAGCACGGTTTTGTGATTTCCTGGAGTTATCAGACTGAGGGTGAGGACATGCTTTTGGCTTTATGGATGGGCCACAGCCACCTGTGATTGGCAGCTGACCGTCCCGGGCGAGCAGCCCAGACCCGGGAATCCACGGAGGCTCTGGTGCCGCTCCCCCACCTTCGCCGGGACAGCCCGTCCAGCAGGCACCACCTCTGGCCATCCCTGCGGTGCCGCCCCTGGGAATCCTGCCTCTCCCGCACCTGGCCTCGTGGACCACGACCCTCTCAGGGCCAGGCCGCAGACCTAGGCTCTGTCTGCTTCGTCCCCATCCTTCCCTGTCCTGAGGCTCCGATAGTTGCCTTCCTCTCTCCTGGGTGCTGCGCCCGGGCCCCCCGACCTTCACTGGGCTGACTCTCCTCCCCGCCGCGTCCCACTGGCTGCTCCAGCTTCAGGGAAACGGCCCTCCTGGTCCCCTCTCCCCTACCACTCCACCTCCCATGGAGAGCGCGGTGCTCAGAGCAGGCAGCTTTGTGCCGGTGCAGGCAGGGCTCCACAGGCAGAGCTGCGTGAGGGGCAGGGGCAGACTGAACTGTGACAAGGGGACGCCTGCAGTAGCACCCGGCATGAGTGGCTGGCTGCGCTGGGTGGAGTGGCACAGCAGGGTGCTCCCCTGGGTGGAGTGGCCACAGCAGCCAGCCTGGGGGCAAAGGGGGCTGCCCAGGCTGGGCCGTGGGACTTCCTGAGCCCAGGCTCTGCTCTGGCTGCATTGCCACTGCTTGCACCCCACCTTTCACCAGCACACCTGGCCCTTAGGATGCAGCTTCGCAGGCCCAAGAGCCCCCAGGCCCCAGGCCTCTGCCCGGGGCCCCACAACACCCAGCAAGGCTCTTCAGCCCTGCAAGGCCCTGTCCTACTTCGCAGATCCCTTTGAGGGTCTGTCTCCCTCAGAGACTTTGTTCTCCGAGACGAGGGGTATTTATCTGATTTTGGTGCCCCGTAGCCTGGCACAGAGCAGGGCCTCTGCCAATCTTCCTCCAGTGAGCTGCCTGTTAAGAGCCCAAGGCTGCCGGCTCCTCTCGTCACCCTGGGTCAGGGCTGGGGTTGAGCTTCAGCCGAGTCCCGGGCGGACCAGACTTGCACGGGCCCATGCAGTTCCCTGCCCAACCGCAAGGGCACACTGGGCCTGACGCCTGGACACAGTGACAGACCTGGGGCTTCCTTGGGGGAGGGACACAGGAGACAGGTGCTTATAAAAAATACACCCACACATGGATGTCCAGGGCCGGTGTCAGGACATGGCCTGTGTCTGTTCTTGAGAACAGGAGTCAGGGAATGGGTTTGAAAGAAGGTAGCTTGATGCTAAAATCTAGAAGAATGTGAGGTGGAGTTGGCCAGAAGGAAGCAAAGTGGCTGCAGAAGGGGCCAGCGAGGAGGGGAGCCCATGCGAGGCACACAGAGGCGGCTGCAGTTGAGGGTCTGGAGACCATCTGTGTGTGAGTGCATGTGTGTTTGTGGCTGCTGACACATGTGTGCACATGGACACACATGTATTTGTATATGCATGTGTGCTCAGACATGTGCTCATGCATATGTGTGGCATGGGCCTGTGAATGCATGTGTTCATCTGTGTGTGTATCTGAGTGCATGAACACATTCACACACCTGTACGTGCACATGTACTCATGTGCTCACACATGCAGGAGTGTGTGCCAGGAAGGGTGAGGCACAAGGCTGAGACAGGCAGAGGCCAGGTGGTGGAAGGCTTGAGGAGCCCCCGAAGCCGAGAAGTCTGGCTTACACTATGATGGGGCCACCCCGTTCTGAGCGCCTGCTGGGATGCACTACTGAAGATGCCGAAGTCAGAGGGCTGGTGTGTGTAGATTTCAAAATGAAAACAGAAAACAAGCAAATGACAAATGCACCTGCCAAGTAGATGAAGGTATGCAGGACAAGTGGTGAGCAGAGCAGCCCTGTGCCGCGGCTCCCCAAATGCAATTTCTCAAAGCAGCTCTCGGGAGTCAACGGGAAGTTCCTCGGAGCCTATTTGCGGTAAATACCAGAGCCAGAGGAAGGAGACTGGGGCTCTGCTGCACCAGCTATTTTGGACTCATGGAAGCTTTGCCATGTGCCAACCCAGCCACAGTGGAAAGGCCCCCTTCACCATCCAGCTCTGGGTCAGGGCTGGCAACAGGATAGGCATGAGTGGGATCTGGAGGGGGTCACAGGGCAGCAGCCCCTGTGTCTCGGGGTGGGTGAACCCCCTCACTTGCAGCTGCTGGTGTTGTCCAAGTTCAGAACGTATGTACAAATGTAGGATGTCCTCCTAGATAAGAGGTCTCCAAACTTGGTGCTCATGTACCCCATCAACAGAAGGAACTTGTTGGCATGCGCTCTCATGATATAGAAGTTTATGTATTTATAAATGTACTCTGGTCATGGGTTCATATTTTCAAGCACAGAATACCCTTTGGGAGAGGTTTCACCTTTAAAAATTCATACAGATTTACATTTCAAAGTCCTCTTGAGAACTTAGCATGTTTGAGGCTGGAAGCTCTCAGATGTGATTAGATCTTCATTTTTTGTTTGCTTTTGCTTTTTTAACCTCTGACTTTGGTGCACAAAAAGGCCTGGTCCATGCACAGAAGGGGCGTCAGCTTTGCGTTTCCTTGTTCAGGGAACGCTTGCATAGTGGGGGCTGTCTCAAGCCTGAGGTCTCTCTGCAGGAATATTTTAAAACCACTTATCTATTTTGTGAAGGTGAGTTCTGTTAAAACTAGATGATAATTCTCCAACTCACTAACCTGCTGTGCCCCAAAAGAGTCCAGTGTCCCCGGACAATGACAGGAACCACTCTCTGCTCCCACAGCCCTTCCCTCTCACCTTCCCTCCTGACACATCTCTGCACCCTGGACAGACACAGGGAGGGTGTCCTCAATCCCTACTGTAAACCTCAGTCAAGTTCAGTGTCTTTCTGTTTTTCTTCTTGAAGTGTAACATCTCCAGAGAAAGTATGCACGTCACAAGTCCTCAGCTGGACGGACCTCCATGACAGACTCCCAGGTAATAGCACCCATGAGCCTCCTGACTCCCCTCAAAAGCAGGTGCAGCCTCTCCCTGTGCATGGAGGCCGCACCTCCACTTCTGGGCCTCTTAGATGTAAAGCACATTCCTGTTGGGAGAAACCCCGCAGGCCCCTCACAAGCACACAGCTCCTAGCTGCCCCAGTGGTGCCTGTTGGTCCTACTGGCACAGAGGGTGGGACCAGGGCGGCCCGTGGCTGGCACAGCGGAGGGTCGCACCTCCATGGGGTCACGCAGCAGAGGTTTCCTGAGCTCCACCTTGCCTGGCCCCCGGGCCTCGGGTCAGTGCCTGAGTGGCCCTTCCCGCTGCGCAGCGGCGTCAGTCTGCAGCCCTCATGCACCTGCTTCACCAGCAAGGCAGATAATGGGGATCTGGAGAGACTGACTCTCTGAGAGGTAGGCAGCTAGAGATCTGCTCCCAGACCCACAGCGCTAATTCACAGCCCCGTCAGATATTGGTGCAGAGATGTATTCCAGCTGGAAACCGGGCTGGGGTGTTGACAGCTGTTGATAATAATCAACACAGAAGGAAATGTTCTGACGGCCTTCCCGCCGCACTGCACCTGATGGCGCTCCTCACACTGGAGATATTTCTAGAGGAAACGGCTGGCGCTTTGGTGTGTGTCCCACATCCCACAGCCGGCTC
>JAQQAC010020895.1:44796185-44824638 GCA_029783875.1 Phataginus tricuspis | reverse complement strand
AGAGGAGGAGGAGGGACAGAGGGGAGCACACAGACCGAGAGATAGCAACTATCCCAGAGACCTGGATTGCATGGCCCCCAACAGAGGCCTTTTCTTAAGAAGAAGGAAATAGGCCACAGAATCTGGTTCTCATCCAGAGAGCTCACGGTCAGCTCTGCAAGCCACATATTATTCTATCGAGCAGTAATGCCAGGCTGGCTAGTCCTGCTGCGTTCTGAATGAGTGTTTCCAAACACCCCCTGCTCCATACAATTCAGCCTCTCCTTGGGTCCAAAATCATTTCCATCCAACAGCTGGGCCAACCCCAAGATGTGTGCCCCCACGTCTATGTAGATGTGCAATTCGCCCCAAGAGCATGAGTCAGGAAAAAACTGTCCAAAGATTTTACCCCCTTAAAAAACTGCCTTTTATTAAAATGCATGAACCTACAGTCCCTAAAGTCATAGTAAACTTTGTCCAATATCCATCCATAATAAATCTTTCAACAAACTGGGTATAGAGTGAACACACCTCTACACAATAAAAACCATTACGACAAATGCAGCCAGTATCTTACTCAGCAGTGAAAAGCTGAAAGCTTTTCCTTTAAGACCAGGGACGAGACAAGGATGCCCACTCCCACCACTTCTATTCAACACAGTACTGGAGGTCCTAGCTAGTGGGCAAGAAAAAGAAACGAAAGTTTCCACATCAGAAAGGAAGAGGTAAAACTGTCACTATTTGCAAATGACATGCTATATAGAGAAAACCCTAAAGACCACCAAAAACTGTTGGAACTAATAAATTCAGTAAAGCTGCAGGAAATAAAACCAATACACAAAAAATATGCTGCATTTCTATACACTAACAACAAACTGTAAGAAAGAGAAATTAAGAAAACCCCACTTACATGCATCAGAAATAATAAAATGCCTAGGAATAGATTTAACCAAGGAGGTGAAAGACCTGTACTCTGAAAACTGTAAGACACTCATCAAAGAAAGTGAAGCTACAGATAACTAGGAAGATACTCTGTGCTCATGGATTGGGAGAATGAATAGCATTAAAATGTCCTTATTATCCAGAGCAATCTGCAACTTCAACACAATCCCTATCAAAATCCCAATGGCATTTTTCACAGAAATAGGAACAACAACCCTAAAATGTGTATGGAACCCCAAGGACCCAGAATAGTCAGAACAATCTTGAGAAAGAACCAAGCTGCAGGCGTCACAATAGTATGGCAGTGGCATAAAAACAGACACACAGCCCAGTGGGGCCAAGTGGAGCCCAGAAATAAGCCCACACACGTTAACTTACAACGAAGGAGCCCAGGATACACAATGGGGAAAGGGCAGCCCCTCAGTGGGGGTGCTGGGAAAGTGGACAGCCCCATGCAAGAGCACGACACTGGGCATTATGTGCCCCACTCCCAAAGATGGACTCCAAATGGATTAAAGACTTGAGCATAAGACCTGAAACCATAAACTCCTAGAAGAAAAGACAGATGGTAAACTCCTTGACATTGTTCTTGGAGGCGATTTTTCAGATTTCACAACAAAAGCGAAAATAAACAAGTGGCACACCACCAACTAAAAAGCTCCTGCACAGCAGAGGAAACCATCAACAAGACGAAAAGACAACCTACAGAATGGGAGAAGATATTTGCAAATTATATGTCTGGTAAGTGGTTAACAAAAGATCCAAAATATATAAAGAACTCGTGCTACTCAATAGCAAAAAACCAAAACAAAAAAAACCAAAACCAAACAAACAAAAACAAACAATCCAATTAAAAAATGTGCACAGGAACTAAATAGACATTTTCCCAAAGAAGACTTGTAAATTGCTAACATTACCTGAAGAAGTGCTTGGCATCACTGCCAGCTGCTCACCCGATTTACTCCAGGAGAGGAGTTAATATGAGCAACAGGGAAAGGCTCTGATTCTGAGGCCTGACACCGACTTCCGCACTATGGACAAGACGGGCCCCTCGGCCAGGCAGGCCCCTGTGTATGGAGCCGCCCCAACCTCCACCGGCCCACGGCCACTTCCTGCTGTGCTGGCAAGGTGGGGCACTGCTACCACTCCTGCTGGAGAGCAATCAGATCCCACGTAATGCCAGAAATAACCCTGTTGGAGCTCGTGGACAGCCGGCAGGGAACAGGGCTGCCTGGGCCTTCGCCACAAGCTGCGGGCCAGACAGGGAGCCTCGGATTCCTCACACCTCCCAAGGGGTCTTGCACGACAGCCGAAGCAGCAAACCGCGTGAACTGATCGCCATAGGGGAAATGCACTGGCCAACCCCTTGCCCCCTGGCTGCCCCCCGCCTGCTGGCATCAGGGCGAGCCAGGCTTGGGGGCCTGGGTGTGCCCATGCCAGCGGCACAGGGCCTTCATGCCAGGTGCCCTATATGACACACGTGCATCAAATGGGATGATGAAGTGTTACGGGCTGTGTCCCCTGACATTTCACACACTGGAGTTCTCACCCCAGGACCTCAGAATGTGACTGTATTTGGAGAGAGGGTCTTTAAAGAGGTGATTAAGGTAAAATGAGGTCACCGGGGCGGGCCCTAGCCCAATCTGACTGGTGTCCTTATGAGGAGAGAGATCAGGACACAGACATGCACAGAGGGATGGCCATGTGAGGACACAGGGAGGAGATGCTGTCCACACGTCCAGGAGGGAGCCCGGAGAGCCAGGCCTGTCCATGCCTGGACCTCGGATGTCCTGCTTCCAGAACCCCAGAAGAACAGATGTCTGTTGTCTGAGCTGCCTGGGCTGTGGCATGTATGATGGTGGCCGGAGATGATGAGCACAGGACCATAAAGGACCTACTGGGCACTGTCCTGGGAGCAAGTTCTTACTTGAGACGTGAGCATGTGAGACCAGGACAGGCCTTTCACAAATGAGTGCCACTGGTGAGAATCTGCAGGAGGCAAGTTCCTGCAGGAGGTGGTCTGTCAATGAATATCTAAGCACCTACTGTGTGCCAGGCCACAACTGAACACAAACTGACAAGCGCCAACAGGGTGCTTTCGCTGCACAGGTGTGAGCTAGGCTCCATCTGGCCCCACAGCATCTATCTTCCCCGGCTTACAGACGGACTGAGGCTCATCACAGATGCAGGCCCCTGGCTAGGAACGGCCGACTTGGGATGTGAGGAGCAGCTGTCCCTCCCAGGGGCAGGCTCTGCCTTGTAGCCCGGATGGCATGTGCCATGTCCCCTCTCCTGCTGACCCTCACCCCAGGGACAAACACCTGCGGGCAGCTGAAGGAGGCACAGAAGCAGGCCAGACAAACTCCCCAGGAGCATGCAGTGTGCAGGGAGGGAGGCATAGGGGAAGCCAAGACGCAGAGGGAGGGGCCCGGGTGCTCTGCAGGAGGGGCAGGGGCTCAGCCTGCAGGAAGGCGGGGAAGGGGAAGGTGTTCCCGGGGCACGAGGGCCGGCAGAAGCACTTTCTGCGCCTGCCTACCAGGATCGGGGCCTGAACCAGCAGGGCAGCCTCTGGACAGAAAGCGGCTGGGGCCTGCAGGGGGGCGCGTCATGTCTGTCCTCTGCTCTGCTGGGAGGAGACACCCCCAGGCACCTCTGCTTCAGGGCTTATATGCCTCTTCCTAGATGAGGCAGCGGGCTCCGAGCAGTGATGTGCCCACGGTTACACCCTGAGATGTGGCCCACCCACGGTCCCCTCGCAGGGCCATGCTGGGGGGCGAGCCTGCTGGCAGCCAGCCTTCTGCGGGTGCTGACCAGGCTTGGCCCGAGCTCCTGTCCAGCCTGCATGCCAGCTAGCTGCCTGCTGCGGCCGCCCACGGTGCTGACATACCCCGGTCCCCACCCATCCCCCAACATCCGCCGGCTCCTTCCTTTCCAGGCCTGGTGCTCTGCTCATTATATTTTTATTTTTATTATTTTGAGCTCAAAACCTGCTCTGCATCAGGGAGCACTCACCGAAATGAGCTGCTCAATGCAGACGCAGAGCATATGGCAGGCCACGCCCGAAACATGGCTGCTGGTGGCATCTTAGAAGCAGGTGACACAGAGCAGCCAAGCCAGGGGTTGGGCCTCTGTGCTGAAGCTGAGCCGCTTGACCCCATCCGTGGGAATGCCACCTGTTGAGAACTAAAGGAAAGAAGACGAGACAGTCTCCCTGGAGGTTTGTGCCAAGGCGTTAACCAGGCCCAGTGACCACCCAGGCTCTCACATCTACCGATGCAGCTTCTCCCCGTGCATGGCGTGACTGACAGTTCTGAAGCTCAGAATCACAGGCTGAAGGTGAAGGTGGACACTCAGGGGGCCTCATGAGGACACTGCACAATTCCCCATTTTGATGGTGGAAGGTGAACCGTAAGCAATGGAGCCATGAAAGCAGGGACCTCATTGGTCGTGGAGTGCCCAAAATCTAAGATGGATGGGTGGACAGATGGATGGAAGGGTGGGTAGACGGACGGATGGGTGGATGAGTGGGTGGGTGGGTAAATGGATGGATAGGAGGGTGGGTAGATGGGTGGATGGATGGGTGGATGGATGGATGGATGGATTGATGGGAGGGTGGGTAGGTGGGTGGATGGATAGATGGATGGATGCGTGATGGGTGGGTGGGTGGATGGATGGTTGGGTGAGTGGTCACAAGATATTTTTTCCTCTAGTAACTTATAGGAAGATATTAAAGTGTCACCAGGCTTCTGTACAGACCAGCCTGTCCTCTCAGTGGAGGGCCAGTGCATCTGAGGTGAAGCTGCCAGTTCCTGGGACTCAGATGGTCAGTGCAGACCCCTCTCACCCCCAATCATTGCCCTTAAGCAGGTCAGCCTGCTCCCCTGAGTGTCCTGGGTCTCACTGGGGAAGAGGGGGTGAAATTACACTCACCACAAGGTCTGGGCACGGGCAGCCTGTGATGTAAGCCCCCACACATTAATTATTATTTTTTACAACACTGAATATTCTTAGCTACCCAATATTTCATCTTTGGTAGCTCTGGTCAGTCCCCTTTGAGAGCTTCCAAACCAGGGGCACTAAAAAATAAGTGACATTTCGCGGTTGCAGTGGAGTTGGAGTGTTAAAGAACAGTTGCCAAAATCTTTCTAGAATGAGCTCTGGGACTTCCTTCTCTCATGCACAGCAGCTTTCACCTGCTTGAGATGTACTTAGCTCTTATCCTGTGTCCTCTTTAAGATTATTCTAAAGCCCACAAAGTGAAACAATACAGAGTGGGACCCACCTCTGGTGGGTAGGTCGTGAGCCCGCCTTCCAGCGCACGCTGGTCTGATGGGTACCCAAGCCCTTCCTGGTGGCCCCAGAGAACCCCTGTGTTTCGATCTTAATTTTCAATTTGCATCTTTAAAAAGGTAACATTGGGTCCTGATGAATTGGTGTGTCTGAACTGTTTCTGGTTGGAACATATTTTAGCTCCTCGTGAGAGGGAGGGACCCCCTTTCAATGTTGAAGTTCTCAGAAGAGCATTACTGGGCATAGTGTGTCTTGCTTTGTGTCCCAGCTGTTTTGACATTTATTTGACTGACTCTGGTACCCAGTGAGGGAGAGGCTCAAGGCCAGGGACACGGCCCTCGGGCGCCCACGCCAGGCTGCAGGGCTGCGCGGCTGCCCCACGCCATGCGATACAGCTGCACAGACATTGCCTCCGTCTCAGCCCCACTGCGCCATGTAAGGCAGAAACATTTCAAAAGCGTCCATGGGGCTTTCCTTTTGACACGGAACGGGCAGTTTTCCACATCACTCCATGTCCAGGACCTTAAAGGGTGCGAAAGCCTGAGACTCAGTGCCTTTGAAGGAATGTGATCTCGTGTGTGAAGCCCAGGTCCTGGCGGGCCCATGACCCTGCAGCCACCTGGCCAGGCTCCCTGGAGGCCTGGGGCATGAAGGGTCACAAAGCAGTGCCCAGGGGAATCAAGGCCCCTCCTCTGACCGCCACAGTCACAGTCACAGTTAAGCCTCAGAGCCCTGGTCTGAGCCAGGTGCACTGGGTCCTTTTAATGCCACCAAGTATTTCAGAAAAGGCAAGAAGCATGAAATTTATATGATGCCTTGATGCAAAACCACTTCATCCCCATGCGAGAGTGAAAGGTGTGAAAATTACACAAATTAGCCCCACTTCCCAGAGAAGAGGTGTTGTTCAGGACTTGAACAGCTGTCCCCATTGTCTTTGGGAATTAAAACAAATAGAAGAAAGTACAGGAGCCCCTTGCCTTTAGCAGGGGGCGGGTGGGCGCGGGGCAGCGACAGGGGAGCCTTGCCTGGGCCCCGCTCTCCCAGCTTCTTTGGCTGCCCGGCACCCCCTCGCCTGGCACCCCCTTGCCCGGCACCCGCTCGCCCGGCACCCCCTCGCCCGGCACCTGGCCTCTGGGACTCCGAGATGCACTTTCAGATGAGCGGTATGGGAAGAGACGTGGTCCTCTCATTAGTACTTCACTCAGGTTGTCACTCACCTAATTGCTTCAATAAAATATAATTAATTAAGAATAACATGTGGAGATACTTACATGAGCTGGGGATCACATGCTGCAATTTCTAGATTTTTCCTGTGATAAACTATCTCCTGCCAGACATTTGGTTCTATGTAGATAAAGAGGGAAGTTTTCCAAAGTCAAGAGATGTTGCCTTCCTGTTTGCCCTTTGGGTTTAGGGGATAAAATTATCTGAGGGGTCTATTACCTGTACAGAAAAGTGTCCCATACAAAATTAGGAGCATAAACAGAAGCTGCAAGTAGGAAGCACAGACCAGGGAACACGTGAGAGAAACACAGCCCAAATGAGCACATGGCAGCCTGGAGAATAATTCAGAAAACAACACACTCCGAAGTCTGGACAGAATTAAGTGATGTGGAGAAGGACCCCTTCCCTTTCTCTGAATGTAGCCGACACACCTCCCATGAGGTTATTTGAATGGAGCCGTTGCACCCATGTGGGGTGGGGTGGGGGGACACAAAGCAGCCACTTTCCAGAGTGTCCTGACTTCTAGGGAGGTGACCACATACCTCAGAGTCTGACAACAGCCTGAGATAGTGAAGCAACAACTGGGGCCTGAACCACCCCACCCCGCACACACTCATCATGTACAGACAAAATAAAAGTTACACAGAATGAAAAGCTGCGTTAGGATCCTATTCAACTGCACGGATGGATACTCCTTCAAACCCATGCAGATATTTGCTCATGTAAAGCCCAGAGATCGGCAATCCAGGAGGATTACAGTGGCTAGCAGGATGGTATAGACCCAGCTCCCCCTGTTTCTCTGCTGTGTAGGCATGCTTTCCATCTTCAAGGTCACCTCATGGTCCAAAGTGGCTGCTGGACCTCCAGCCATCACTCCAGCCATCTATGTCCCATACAGGAAGGAGGAGGAAGAAAGATGAGGGGGAGGCAGAAGGGAAGAGTTGTACACACACACACACTTCCGTGTAATTGAATGGGTCAGAACTTAGTCATGTGGTGGTATCCAGCTTCAAGGGAGCCTGGGAAATAAGGCTTTCTTGCTGGGCAGATTACTTGTCCCAACTAACCCTATGGATTTGTAAATAAGGAAGAAAGGGAAAAGGATTTTCTCCAATAGACTCCAGTATGATGACCAGGGGAAAGTGGCTGTTTTTTCATCTGTAAACTGGTCTAACACTTATTTCAGGTAAAGTAAGTATGTGCGTTAGACTAAAGTTCTATTCGAATAGTTATTATTATAAAAATCCACTCCGCACTAAGACCTGAATAACCAGGGCAGATGGTACAGGGGAGTTTCTGGCCACGCCCACTGCATCTGATACCCATTAGCAGGTCTCCCACGGCCCACTGGCACACGGGATGTGGAGAAGTCAGGGTAGCCAAGAGAGAAACGGGATGTGGGGCTGTGTCGGCGCCGAAGCCCTTGGGGCTGCCGCAGCCAGCCTTGGGCCCCGTGAAGACGCTCCACATCCCCACCACCTCCACCACTACCACATATTGCCCAGCTTCAGTGTCTCTGGAAACGCCCTGTTTCTTTGGGAAGGGCAGCAGGGTGGGGCTCACTCACCCCCAGCCCATTTCCACAGCCCCCTGAAGTTGGGTGTGGCCCTGAATCTAGTTTTGGCCAATGGAGAGCAGGCGGAAGAGATGTTTATCACAGGCCAGCCACGGGTCCCTCCCAGTGGCCGGTCCCAGGGGCAGAGACCAAGGAGCCCACGGGTTCCAGTTGGAGCAGACAAGGGGGTGGGGGGTGCATCCTTGCGAGGCTGTGGGAGACGGGCCCTATAGGTCATGGCACATAGCCTCTGATGTTCGTCCTGGGGCTTGGAGGGTGTCTGTCCCCCATGCAGACCAGGCTCCTCAGCTCGACCAGGCTGGTGGAGGGGCTGTACCTCCTTCTGCGAGCACCGCAGCCCAGCCCCGCCTCAGCCCTGGGGGCCATGCCTCTTCTTCCTTTGAACACACACTCTGTCCTCCCCACCATGACTTCTCAGGGGTGCTGTTCCTGGCAATGAAGATTTCAGCAGCCCTTATCCTAGCACCCAATGTCACACAGACAGAAAAACATTTTGGCCTCTAAGGGTTTCTGCGAATTGAGGGGAGCTAATCTCCCCCAGAAAAGCCCCCTGAAGATCAGGGTCCTTGTTTGGCTCCAGCGCTGTGGGAACCGGAGTGAGCACAGCCACGTCACCGTACTCCACAGCTGGGGTCAAGCAGAGGCCCATCTCTGCAAGAGCTGTCCCCAAACGTGCTCCCTGGCTGCAACAGGGCCTGGTCTGAAGTGGCCAGAAAGGGGCCTGGGTGAGAGGGGCCCACCCTGCAAGCTCTCATGTCCACAGCCAGCTGTCTGCTGGGGTTCCCAGACTAGGAGCTATGCGAGAACCGCTGGGCTCAGGGCGCAGCTCCTGAACACTAAGTGGTATAGGTCACCACGGCCCCTGGCCCTCAGCCCCCACCTGGAAAGCCACCACCTGTCCGTGAGCCCCTGGACAGCAGGTTCTGAGTTCATTTCAGTCTGTTCGAGCCCCAGCATCACCCACGTAAGAAGGCACTAAATAAAGATGGGTTATAAAAATATTGCCTTGCATGCTGGGGATGCTGTGGACTTAGTGACACGTGACAGGTGTCAGGTGTAAGTCAGGGGCACACTGGCCTTCTTGCCACCCCATAGCAGGCCCACAGATCACAAGGACCAACCCAGCAACCGGGTTCTTTCTATGAAGGAAGAGAGGCTCTGTGGGGGTGCAGGTGGGAAAGAGGAACCAGGTGAACCAGGTTGGCAGGCGAAGTGGGAGGTGGCCTGGGGGCCTGGGGTACTGCTGTACTTTCAAATTTCCCATTAAAAATCTCTTTTTAAAAATGAGTCGTTCTGTTTTTCTTTTAAATGATTACAGATCCTGTTTAGGGGCCCAGTCTTGGAAGGGGGTTAGTGTGAATAAAGTTTTGGGGTTCAGTGTGAGGTCTCACCACCAAAGGTGTCACATTCCAGGAAAGCTGATGGACACGCACTCCTGCCTGCAGGGCAGCTGCACTGGGCCCGGGATCCCGAGGAGGTGGTGCTCTGGGGCCCGCAGGTGGGGCCCTATTCCAGGCGCTCTCTTACACCTGCTGGAGCGATTAAAGGGGCACCAATGGCCGACGCAGTAAAATATTTTTCCAAGAAACGAGGATGTCACGGGGGAGGGGAGGTTCCTCCCTGTGTGATCCAGCCTAGCAGGACAAATTCTGCCCCTTTTCCTTGTTCTAGAAAACAGGCCAGTGGGCAGAAGGGAGGGAGGGGTTGAGCCTGACTCCCAGCAGTGGGCCGTGTGGCCTCGGGCGTCCTGCACCTCCTGTTTCAGGGGCGATGGCAGAGCCGGGTGGTCAGCGTGGGTGAGACCGATCGGCCACGCTCGCCGCATGACACGGGGGCATCTGCCTCACCGACTGAAACCGCCTTGCTCAGTAAACGGGGCCATGGCTCCAGGGCTCTCTGTGAACACCAGCATGTGCAACAGTGTCACGACAAGCAAACCGAACAGCAATGGGCATGTTCCTCACTCTTCCAAGCGCGGGCAGGTGTCTGGCAAGAGCCCCCATCAGAAAGGCAGTCTGGAACGTGTCCAGCTCCAGTGTGTTTCTGGAACCTGCACCTGAATACAGCAGGACAGAATGCACCATGCCCAAGAAATATGTCAAAATAAACCCTTGCTCAGCGGATGCTACAGGCCCCTGGCATGGGTATCCACGGGCAGGCAGGTTCCTCCTGCTATGTGGGAGGCCACGGGAGCCCCTGGCATGGGTATCCACGGGTAGGCAGGTTCCTCCTGTTATGTGGGAGGCCACGGGAGCCCCTGGCATGGGTATCCACGGGCAGGCAGGTTCTTCCTGTTATGTGGGAGGCCACGGGAGCCCCTGGCATGGGTATCCACGGGCAGGCAGGTTCCTCCTGTTACGTGGGAGGCCACGGGAGCCCCTGGCATGGGTATCCACGGGCAGGCAGGTTCCTCCTGTTACGTGGGAGGCCACGGGAGCCCCTGGCAGGCTCAGTGCCACACCTCAGCCTGTTTGCGAGGTCAAAAGCCCATTAGTCACAGAGGACGGGGGGCCAGAGGAGGAAGGCCCTCTCACTGTTCTCGTCTGCTGCCACGGGGAAGTTCTAAGGCTGAAGGTAATGGGTGGCAAGCTCACCCCCCCCATTCAGCAGGTAAGATTTATTCTATTAACTCCAGCTCTGGTGACTCACGGGCACCACCACCTGCTCTGCTGGAGAGGCGGGCGGCCCTCCCACTGCACCATCCCCGCTGCTCTGGGCTCGCCCTCCGGCTCCCATGGCCCTGGGAGTCCATCCCTTCTGGGAAGCCTCTCCACGCACACATCCTCCGGCCCCCAGCCTGCTCCCTTTATCCTTACCGGTGATAAGTCTCAGATAGCATCATTCTATTTTCCTGGGGTCTTTTTTTGTGTGTAAACAGCACTCTTAGGAACACCATCTCTTCCCACATATATTGTAAAAATCTAGAATGAAAATCTATCATAATGCAAAATCCGGCTTCTGTAAATATTTAAGGCTGAAAATCTTCCCAGGCACATCACCAAGTCTGGGATGAATAACTCGCTCAGTGCTAACGTGAGAACGTACGTCTCGTCAATGAAAGCAGTGCGTGAATCCTTCAGAAAGAAGCACCTCCCAGCTCACACTCCTGACCACCTTGCTTCAGCATCTAGGTACCTGGTGTGCAAGGCGTGTCATGCCGTGACACTCACGGTCCAGACACCTGGCTCTGCATCTCCCAGGTGAGGACTCCCCCACAGAAAAAGAGGTAGCCACTCCATGGCCTGGGTGTGCTTAAAAAATAGTGACCAAAATACAACCAGGCATTCAAGGTGAAGTCTTAGTAACATGGGTCTTAAACTTCAATGCTATGTGAACCTCATCCATCCCTCGGTTCCATCCTCCACCCACTCGACAGCTATTTCTTATGGCGTGTGCAGGCGCCCCGCCCCACTCCACGCTGAGCACTGACGCCAGCGACACTCGGGGTCCCTACTCAGGTGGAAGTAATTTATTTCTCTAAGAAAAACTGTAGTGTAATTTAAGTGTTTATATTTCAGACATCAACATTTTAAACGAAAAAGTATACAAAATGCAATATGACTACACCATTGTGAAGAAAGGACAGGATTTATAAAAAGTATCAATCCACAACACAGGGGCCTCGCCCAAGACTGGGACACAGGTTTCAAGTTCAGTCTCATGAGCATATCAAGGTGACTCTAGGTCACACCTTGGGCCTCCCCTCAGAAGCCTGTTGTTCAGGAAGGCCTATGGTCCAGGCAGAAAAGCACAGAAATCATGCGTGTGCCATATGAAGGATGTTCACGGAGCGGACCCACTGTCAGAACCACTGCCAAGGTCAGGAAAAAGCTCCTGACAGCCGCCCAGAACACCCCTCTGCCCAAAGGAGACACACCCATAAGACACCACGTTTTTATAGACTTCCTAGCTGCCCCTCATTTAAATAAATATCTTTATCAAAGTAATTTTCACTTAAAGATTTAGGTAGTATGAACAAGGGTATCGTAAAACCTACTAGATATCCAGCACACCCTCCCCAGCCTTGGGCATCCAGCCCAGGTCCCGGGCTGACGCTGAGGGATGGGTGGTTACAGGCGGAGCATCACGGAGCTAAGGGGACAAGTTACCCCTCCGGGGCCTCTGCGGCCTGAGAAAGCTGGTGTGGCTGAGGCTGGGGAGGAAGCTGGCACAGAAGGAGGCAGGTCGTTCCCAGGCTGCCTGCGGCGTGCACACGCCCCCACAGCCTGTGTGTGGCTCAGACGTTGTTAAAACAGCAGATCACCCAGCTGGCTGGTGGCGGTGGGGGCGGGATGTGCATGGCCACGAGCGCCCAGGTGAGCCGGGCTGTCCCGGGCAGGGGGACTAAGAGCAGATATGCTTGGAGAGACGCTCGTCAGGTGGGTTTGAGAAACAGCCCCTTGGCCCTTGTCCTGCAGATGACCAGCCATTACGGTCACAAGATGTCATCGAGAGACCACAGTGTTTTCTAGATTCTTCCTAGGCCTGCTCTGCCCCTCACAGTGACCTGAGGAGCTCCTAAAATACAGACAGCCCCCCGCTCCACCAGGTCTCCATAGGGAATCGGGGTCTCCGGCTGGGGCCCCTAGTGGTTCTGGGATGGTGCACCTTGTGTTTGGGAATCATTACTTTTTCTGGAAAGGGCCAGATAGTAAATATTTTAGGCTTTGAAGGCCAGATGGTCTCTGTCGCAACTACTCAGCCCTGCTGTGTGAAAGCAGCCACAGATGAAATCTAAGGGAGAGGTGTGGCTGTGAGCCAATAAAACTTTATAAAAACAGGCAGAGGGCCAGATACAATGGCCCTACATCTGGTCCTGATCCAAGCTATCTGTCAACCATATTATGAGCTTAAGGACCAGGGAGGACCTAAGTAGAGTTGATGAAATCATTCCAAACATCTGAAACTAGTAAGACTATCTGAAATATGGATTTATTCCTGCATTAGCGATGGAGCTCAGCCTAAGCGTTCACTGTGCCTTGAGATAATAATACAATGATAGCAAAGTTAGGAAGGCCTTTAAAAGCTAAGAGCTCAGAATATTAGCGACATTACTTACAATGCCAGATATCTATTAATAATGTCATGTATGTTTCAAAAAGGTCCAGTACTGTTAAAATTAAGTCCATACTTATTTTTTCTCATCCTTTAACATGTCAACTTATGTTGTGTGTTTTATTAGTACAGTAACATAGCAGCTCCTATAAATAACTTATAGAATAACAAATACCTATCTTTTGGGATAAGGTGGTGAAACCTTTCTCTCTGGGGTTTGGGAACCTCTGAGGCAGTGATGAGTTCCCAGCAACTGTTCCTTTTAGCCTGGAGATTTCAGGCCCAGGCCAGGGCAAGGGCCTAAGACACTGAGGTGGAACCCTCTCCCCCCCACCGCCCTCCCAACCCAGGGCCTCCCAGAGAGGAGGCCCACCTTCACATCCAAAAGCTACGATTCCATGTTCTTTGAGAGGTTCTGACCTCTGGGCCCAGGATCCACGGCTGGGGAGCCAGGCATGCGGCTCGAGCCAGGGAGCAGTGTTTCGTGAGGGGCCCTGGGAAGGTTCCAGAGCCAGCGGGCGTGCGGACAGCCGGAGGGAGACCACAGCCCCGTGGCTATGCAACCTTGCGCCCTACGCCAGCTTCACCTGACCGTGTGTGGGCTGCTGAGGGTTCTTTGGTTTTTAATAGGAAGCCCCCAACATTTAAAAGTTGAAAGATTTCACATAAACATCTTGATTTGACTGTCTTGAGCAACTGGTAGATGTGGCAGTTCTGGGGGGGTCAGGGCTGCCCGCTCAGAGGGGGCCACCGGCCACTTGGCTGCAGGCCTCACTCCTCCCTCGAGCCCCCTCATTCCGAGGTGCAGCTGGTCACCCGCCTTCTCCTTACAGAGTGTCCAGAGGAAGGGACATTCTCTCTCTGTGTCTATCAAAGTGGAAGGGTGAAAGATTTTAAGAAAGTCAAATCTCTCCAGTATGTCGAGGGCAGAGTCTTTATGGAAATGAAGGCATTCCCAGCACGGGGCTGCTTCCCTTGCTCTCTTGAGAAGCCAGGGGCAGACGTCTGAGCCAGGCCTCGACAAGGGAAAAGGAAGACACTAGGGGAGAGGACCCATCTCAGATGAAAGCGGACTGAGGTCAAAGGCACAGGGGCGGGGCTCCAGAGGGGAGAGTGTCCTCCAGGAACCCTTGGCTTCCCCTGAGATTCAGCCCCCCCCCCCATAAATCCCTAAGGCGAGGGCAACCCGTCCCCTTGCCAACATTCTAAAGCCCACAGCATGGCTCTAGATCAACAATGATAACACAGCGACCACGCAAGCATTCCACGTGATACGTGCTCACAGACCCGTTATCAGGCTGTTTCAGTAATAAAACAGCGACGATCATTATTGTGATGGGGATCACGGCTACTCCTCCCAAGTGCACGCTCTCTGCCGGGCGCAGGACAGGCCCATGGGCGGGAACTGTGAGCTCTGTGCAGGTGCCTGGGCTTATCTCGGCAGCAGGAGTGGGAGCAGCTGACACTGTAGTATAATTAACTGCATGATCTCCAGGTCTGGACAGCCTAGGTGTGAATCCAGACTCAGCTGCCTCTTAGCTGTGTGGCCTTGGGCACGTTACTTAACCTCTCTGGGCCCGAGAGTCCCCATTTGAATACTGTAAGAGCATCAGCAATACTCTGAACGTCGTGTGTGCTGATACAAGTCAAGTGCTGTGTGGACCACCGCCTAGCAGCGCTCAAGGACTTAATGCCTGCTGGCTTTCGCTGTCAGCGGTACTGGTGACGGCTGCTCACTGATTACTGGGCACTGGGCCCTGGGGTGATGCTCAGCCCCACCCTTGCATTATCTCATTCAATCCTCTCAGGAACACAGTGGGCCACACACTCTTGTTCTCCTGATGTGATGGAGGATAAACGGCCTGGGGTGACGGGGGCACACAGCCAGGAAGTCTCTCCACATCTGTGCAGGCTCCCCTGGGCCGTGGGTCTTTGTTCCTGAGGGGCTGCACCGCCGACCCCGCTCATCGGCCCGGCCACAGGAGGGCTCAGCAAAGGCGTGCTAGGCGGTGGGCGTGCTCCATGAGGACCTCCAGCCGGGCGGTAGTTCTGAAACACCTCCGTGAGAGCATCTCGTTTCAGGTCGCCCCTTTCTGTCACCAGTCACAGCTCCCAGGTTCAGTTTCGCCAATGCCGGGGGGCCCTCAACACCAGAGGGCTGGTGGGCACCCGTCGGTGCATCAGATACCCGGGAAGGAGGGCCGCCCACAGTCCCACAGTATGGAGACCAAGGGCTGCTCCTGTTTTCCTGCCCAGGAGCACAGCGCCCTCATCAGACCTCCTCTGGCCTAAGGGCGGACACCGTCCCGCAGCCCCAGACAGCCCACGGGGGTCCAGGAACTGGGGATATTGATGTCATCCAGATTTCACCGAAGAAAGCACATAAACACCCCCAGGTCAAACAGGATGACCGAAAGGACATTCCTGCAGGAACTCGGTGGACACCACCCCCAAAACAAGCAGGAGCAAAATAAATGGCATTGACCACAGACTGGACCCAGTAAGTGGCAAATGTGCCACTGTCCCCGGCCCGTGGTGCTCCAGGGCTGATGGGAGTGGGCCAGGCTAGTGGTCCGTCTGCACCTACCCACACTGGGGGGCCTTCCTGCTGGCCGACTGGTTACCACGAAGTCAGGCCACATGGATAAAGGGCGCTGGGGAAAGCGGAGGGCGAGTCCATTTGATATTTCTAGAGAACCATGGGGGGCATGTGTTTCTCCCCCCACTACCCAGCCCATGAGATAAATGTGCAATTTTGAGTTTCCACTGAATGCTGAGAGATGCGGCCCAAGGTTCTTTGAAAATGTCAAATTTAACAGCATGGGAAAATGTCTTTTGAATCAGAAGATGAGAACTCAGGGGAGTTGAATTAACACAGAGCACAACATTTTACCAAGTAATAGGGCCATATTTCCCCTTTATGGGACACTGCTCAGGGCAATATTTAATCTCGGGAGTTTAATGAACTTTTAAAACTACTCAGTAAATACTCCAGACCGTGACAAGCACTGTCAGAGATAATCCAGCCCCGCTTCCATGGACGCTATCATTTTTGTTATTAAAAAGGATAATTTTCATACTCAAGGAACTCAGTTCTCTGGAAATTGGCATCAGCGTCCTGCTGCCCCGTGACGGCACCCCAGGCAGGGTCCGACCCCAGGCTGCTGCGGGAGCTTCTGCTTCCACAGGACCAACTGGAAGCAGGAAACCCCTCCACAGAAGCAGCGGCTCCAGCCCACATGGCCCCGTGTGTGGAGCAAATGGAGGCTGTCCTTGCAAACAGAGAGCCTTTGCAGGCATCCCTGGAGTCACCTGCCGCATTGACTAGGCACTCCCCACCCCTGACACCTCCAGCAAATCCACTCTGCAAAGTCCTCAGGGTGCTGCTCAAAGGCCCACCGTGAAGTTCAAAGCTGTGCCCACCCCTACCCTGTGCCAGGCGCCAGAGCATAGGAACGTTCGAACTGCAGCTTTCTGGCATGCCAGGCCCAGGAAAGGCCAGGCAGCTGGTCCCCTCCATGCCCAACTGGCAGTGACCACCTCTGTGCCCTGGCCACCAGGCCTGTTCTGCATTTGCTTGTCTTTGCCTGGCAGGGAAGGGGGCCTGGCAGAAATAGATCTCCCAATGGCGCAGCCCTGCACCCTTTCCTTGCTGCCGGCCCGGGGCACCCACAGCCTGCCTTATGCCTTAGGAAGGCTGCCGGACGCAGGCAAGTTGGACACAGGGTGAGTGACTGGGACCAGGTCCTCACCTGCGATTCCCTGTCCACCAGGCTCGGTGGCCCGAGCACCGGTGCAAGAACACAGGTCCCATCTTTTTACCTAAGGATGGTTCTGCTCACATTTCCTGAGGGACGGAGGAGGAAAGCTGGATCGACGAGTCTTACTATGCAGGCACCACATGCTGGAACCACGAGACACTCCCACGGGACAAACACAGAGCGTGTCAACACACCTCCTTGCTGCTTATCTGCTCAGGCAACCCAGAGTCCTGGTGCCAAATGGGGGTCCTTCTGAAACGCTGAAGAAGTGGTGCTTAGAGTGGGGGGACTCATGTCCAGCCCTGACCACGTCCCTGAGCCAATAAAGCCATTCAGTGGGTGTATGGGGTCTGTGATAGCAAGTGCCCTGGCTGGCCGGTCCCCTGGGAAAACTGGGCATCCCACGGCAGGTGTCAGGCATGGCACGTTCTGCTCATCGCCAGGCCTGTCCACCTGCCCATCTGCCTCCAGGCCCCACTGCAGAGAATACAGAGCCTCGCCCCTCTCCCTAAATAGTGTCGGTTCTGCCCATCTGGGTCAATTACTGCTCTCCTGGCCTCACTTTCATGGCAGATCACAGAGGGAACATAGCCTAAGGGCGTCGCTGAGACCACCCTTCAAGCTGCCAGGTGCTCAGACCTGAAGGTGTGTGCACACATCCCACCTGGCGCCAGAGACCTTCCCCATGGGACAGACACTGGCTGTCAGAAGCAGCGTGCTGTGGCCAGGCCACTCCTGAGAGCCACGGCTTCCTTAGTCCAGCTCAGGTTAAATAATAATGCCTCTTTAATAAGTAACTTTCAATTAAAAATGATTTCAGGGAATTTGGAAAACTGATACAAGGAAAAGGAAGAAAAATTATGTAATACCTCATGATCTAGGCTGGGGTTCTCAAACTTGGCACTACCACCATTTGGGGCCGGTCCCGGGTACTGCAGGGTGCTGAGCGGCCTCCCAGGCCTCCCACCAGATGTCACTGGCAACCATGCCCCAATGTGTCACAATCCAGAATCCGGGTATTGCCAAGTGTCCCCTGGGCCCAGCGGGGGAGCCCTGGTCTACAGAGTCGCCACGACAGCGTGGCAGGCCCTCTTCCAATACTTTCTCCACATAGTCATGCACCAAACTGAACACTCATTCCATAAATACCTACTATGTGCAGGAACGGGAATTGGGAGCCAGGGATACTGTGGTGAAGCAGAAGACGAGCCTGCTTTCTCCAGGGGTCAGACAGTCCACCTGCAAATTGGGCAAGGGGCTAAGAAGTGCTCCCTGGACACAGATGGGGCCATGCGATGACAAGTACCAGGGACAGACCACCTGTGACAAGGTGGAAAGCCAATCGCTGCGTGATGAGAATGAGCCAGTGAGAGGAGGGGAGGACAGGAGGCCCAGCCGGCCTCCACTGCCCACGGCCTCTCCGGAATGCCCAGGGGGAGACCCGCAGCGTGAGCTGGACAATGCGCTGACCACTTCTGCCCTCCCGGGCGGGAATGACCATTGGCTATTTTCTTCCTCAGGAGACAAAAATAAATGGAGGAAGCCAAAAGGAGGGGGTGGAGGGGTGATACACTTGTTCACCATTTTATTTCTTCTCTTCTAAAATAAAAAACTCACTAAGTGGATGTTTTCGTTTATTGTAAACTGCTGGGTTGTGTGCAATGGACTAATTATTTCCGCATGGTCTAAAACAAGCCCAGAGTAATTGTCTGCAATTTTCCGCATTTACTTTCTCCCGAAGAATGTATTTTTCTCCCTAAAATTTCAAAGCCTGAGTTCTTGATTGGGCCCCAGTGATACCATCTTTAAAATAAGCAAGAACTCATCTCAAATATCAGTCACAGACACCCCCGTGACCTTTCAGGGTAGAACACTTGTAGCTTCTTTGAAAGACAAATGAGGGGGACCTCAGGCACCCCAAACCTCATCCCGATGGCCCCTGTGCAGAGGCTGCTGCGGGAGGGCCTCCCTTCTACATCCTAAGCCCCTCCTAACCTTTCCCTTGCAAAGTATTGTTCTGAATTTCCATCTGTGCGTTCAGACGGTGACAGTGTCACTAGGCGTGGCTTGTACTTTTCAAATACTTGGTAGGTCATGGAGAATGGCACCCAGTGCCCTCACTGCTCACCACTGGCCCACAGACTCGTCAGGTGAGCTTTTCCAAAGGCTTTTTAAGCAGGTGCGGGGCAGATTCTGGGTAACAGAGCTCACACGCCATAATTTCTCTGTAGAGCCCCCAACTTTTTCTTTGCCAGAGCTGCGATAAGCCCCACGTTCCCTTTTCTCACTGCTCAAAACCTCCACGTTTAATAACCACGCAGTCTGCCCATACCGAGCCATTTAACAGTCCATATGGTCTTTAAGATGCATATCGCATGACAGTGGGTCTAGATTCGTGAATGACAGCTTTTTATTAGAACTGCCTTCCATCCTCCAGGAAGATCCCATCTCCCTGTCTTTGCAAGTTGCCAACACCATCTTGAGGGGTGTGGGGAGGGGCAGAGTGGGGGGAGGCAGCGCAGGAGGGCGCGTGGGCAGCTGCCAGTGTCGGGGGAGGAGCCGCTTGCCCACAGGAGCACCTGAACCATGTGAGTTTATGCCAAAGGGGTAACGTGTCTGTGCACCGACGCCGGCCGGTGGGACGATCACAGCTCTATCACGAGTGGCCCAGGACTGGGACAGGATGGACGAAGGTGATTAATCTGCACACGGTGTCCGTTCAACCACTGAGGCGGTAATAAAAGTATTAATTTAGCTGCAAACATTAAAATGTGTACAGTAAGATGGATTTTTTTAACAGTTCAGTGTGGCGTGATCTTAATGCAGTACATTAAAATCATTCATTACAATGAATAAATAGCTTAATGAGATTGGAAGCACAGCAGGGTCTCCCCGTAAACGTGTGATGAAGTGAGGCAGGTGAGGGCTGTCACTGAGCATAAATTATACAGAAATAATACCCTTAATACCATCTCTCCTGGTACATTGTTGCTTTTGTTGAATATTCAAAGGGACAGCTTCCTGGGACAATATCAAATTAGTCTGTGTAATGAAAAAAAAAAAGTCTGCAACAAAATTATCTACACAATCCTTATCTGCATAACACTCCACTTTAAACAAAGGCCAATTATCTTCTGATTTCCTTTGAATGATCTGTCCCTGCTCCAAGCACCACTACTCCCTGTAAGGGATTTTTGTTTCGTGTTCCTGAAGTTGACACTTCCCTTCCAGAACTTGCAATGGGAATTTAAACAAAAAATGTTCAAGCACAGAGGTGGTGACCAGAGTTGGTCAAACAGTGACCAACAGGAAAGAATGTTGCCACAATTTTTCTATTGCTCCTGGGAAGGGGTCTTACTAAAAAATGGTGCATTAAACGACATGTTCTGATATCCTTTTTTGTTTTTTTGAAAGAAGTAGGAACATATCTCCCCACTATTTTAGGCTGCAGAAAGTGAGAAAGGACTGTAAAGTGGGGGCAGGTAGGAAGGTGGCCCCACCGAAAGCACCGGGCAGCTGCCTCTCAGTCAGAACGACGAGGCTCCCGATTTGCTTAAAGACCTTCAGAGTCTCCCTGCATAGATTCAAACGGTGGATTAACCTCAGTAACTATACAAACCATGGCCCCAAGCACCCCACCCGCTGCCTCTCAAGCGAGCTGTGCAGGAGCTCTTCACACAGCCGACGGAGGCAACGCGGGCTCGCCCACGAGTGCCCGGACCCCGCGGAGGCCAGAGCAGGGGCTTGTTGCCCCCAAACCACCCACATACCCCGGATCCGATCTCTAGACGCTTTCAGGGAGGTCTGGGAACGCGTCACAGTTCAACGGCCCGGCTCTAATCTGTTCACGGGAACTGCGCTTGCCACGCCTGCAAGCAGAATGCTGTGCGTTTCATTCCCATGTTCTCTGATCTTCACGACCGCCTGACCTGCTTCAACCCCTTTTCTCAGGAAAACAAACCCGGGCTCAAGATAGTGACAAACCTGTTTAAAGTCACCCGGCTAGGAAGGTGGCCTGGGGATTAAACACACATCTCTGATTGGAAATTAGCCCTCAAAAGAAAATGACGGCTGAAACCTGTGGACCATATGGGGGTCAGTTTCCCGGCTGGGGCCGTGGAGAACCAGGGGACAGGTCACCACAAACTGGGGAAAGGGGCCTCCCTCCAGCATTCATACATGCCTGTCAGCCTGTTTCAAGCCAGAAGGTTTGTAAATTGAGCTGAAGCATCTTTTAGCCTCTCCATCCCACAGTGTAGTGGGTTCAGGGGCGCCCCCGAAGGTAAGGCTGCGACAGATCCCTGGAGCCTGCGTGTGTCAACCAGCTTGGAAGACGAGCGTCTGCAGACATAATGAGGAATCTTGATGTGAATCTGGTGACAGGTGTTCTTACAAGAGATGCCCAGAGAAGACAGGGCCACGTAACGACAGAGGTGGGGACTCAAGGGACACAGCCACAAGCCAAGGAACGCCAGGGGCTGCCTGAGGCTGGCAGAGGTTGGGGGGATGCTCCCTGAGGACCTCTGGGGGCACGTATCCCTGCCCGCACCCCGACACCAGACCCAGTTCATGGTCTCTTGTTACTGCACTCGGAGATCCTGGCATCACCGCAACCCGGCTGCGCCCGGCTCTGAGAGGGCTGAAGGAGGGTGACTTTTCTGGGAGGCCACTTGGTTCTTTGCACCAAATCCAAGCACTCGGCTGCCTCAGAGCTAGCGCCTGGCTGACCACGGAGAGCCATCGCGGGGCGGGCTTGTTCCCTGTGGGAGCCGAGAGGCCCGAGCTCGGCTTCCCTCACTCTGGCAGGGGTGGTCCGATCCTCTTAGAACTTGCAGGAGGTCCTATTTCTCAAACCCTCAGGGGCACCAGGGGCTTCGGGATGGGGGTGAAGCCTGCCTACCCACGCCTGGGTGGAGCTAAAGTGGCACGGTGCCCACGCTGGCCAGAGGAATGCCAGCTGAGTGTCCCAGATGCTCCCTTGTCTCCGTGACACTTCAAGGGCACCTTGACCATCAGTCCTCCTTGTCCATGGGCGGCAAAGTCTTGGTGCCCTCGGACCGGGGGCAAATGAGTGAGAAGCGGGCCCAGGGGGACGTGGACGGGAATCCCTTGGCCGCACAACCCAGCCGTGACTGACGCTCAGGCACCAGGGAGGACCCCCCGGGTCTGTCACAGGCCAGGAGCCCCCAAAGCAGCATCTTGCCCGGGAAGTGGTGAAAGGGGAAGCTGCCGCGCCCAGAGCTTGTCATGAGCAAGCTGGGAGAGACGGACGGTCGCCGGTGCCTCCTCCCAACCTCCACAGTTTGGACTGAGCCATGACGTCTTCAATAATCGCAGAGCACTGCTTGCAAAATATGTCACTCGGCCGTCCCTTCCCAATCCTCGGTCACCTTGGCAACGCAGTCATGAAGGCCTCCCGTCATGCGCTGGTGCTGGGCGCACATTTGTATTTTGATCGTCCTACAGCGTCAAGCTTGCCTCGCCCGGGCTCACTGGTCGGGATGAAGGAGGTGGCCCTGAAGGCCTGCACGGCTGCCTCTGGACTCAAGAAATACGCCCACCCAAGTCAGACCTACTCAGGCAGGCTGTCGGCCGGGACACGTGCAGGCACTGCCAGGAGCAGGGCCCGTGTGGGTGGCGCCTATGCTGTGTGTGGTCCTAGCTTTGGCATCCTCACCCGGTGGCTCTGTGTGGCCATGCCACGACCCTGGGCCTGTGACCCTCACTGGTGAGGGGGGAACCCAGGTGACCCCTTCCAGGGTTTTCCTGAGGGTCTGGGCTGAGCCGCAGGCCGGTCACATACGAGGGGCCAGAAGGCGGCACTCATGCCATCCACGTGCCACGGGGAAGGACACATGGGACATGGCATGTTCCTCGGCCGGCCCTTCCCCCAGGGCTAAACTCTGCCCTGGGGGGAGCCTTCCAGGACCACAGCATCCCACGTCCAGGCGTCCACTCCACTCTCCCCGCTCGCTTGCTGGCCTCACCCCAGGCTTGTCCTGCCGCCCCATCTGTGCCGCTGACACTTGTCTAACCTGGGAGAACTTGCCTCCCTTCCCAGGCCTGGTCCAAGCCTGGCTTTCTCCAAAATGATATCCCAGCTACTCCTGTCCACCCTCTCCTGGGCTCTTTCCAAGCACTCACTTTCCCCATCACAGCACTCAGGGCGGTTCACTCTGGTGGCCACTTTCTCACAGATTCTACGCTCATCAAACCAACAACAGGGGGCAGACCCAGGACATCACCACCGCCCATCCCCGCCTACCGCCCCCAACACCACCTCCATTATCTCCACCTCCATCCCCACCACCTCCACGTCCACCATCCCCGCCCCCAACACTACCACCACCACCACCACCTCCGTCACCACCTGACTTTACTAAGCACTTAGTAGGTGCCAAACCCTCTTCTAAGCCCTGGAAGGTAGGTACTACTATCTCATTTTACAGCTGAGAAAATAGGTCCAGACAACGTCAGCAACTTGCCCAAGGCCACGGGGGAAGTAAGTAGGGCCCAGGAAGCCTGGCTGGAGTCAACACTCTTACCCACACCCCAGACTGCCCTTTCACTTCTCAGGAAGCCCGGGACGCCCTCGGCCATGACGGGTCGTGCATCCAGAAGGGACGCCCAGCTGACCCCATGTCTCACCCTCTGCCCACCCTGGCCATCACCTCCTCTGTGCAGCCCTCTGGTCCTGTGCTTGGAGGGGCCACACATCTCCACATACACACATGGTGCTCTACAGTCCTCTTCCTATTAGACAGGGAGCCCCTGGGGGGACCACGCTCTGTGCCTGATCCATGATATGTGCCTGACAAATGTTTAAAAACTCAGGGTGGCTGATCTGTCAAAGCTTGTTGACTCACTGCCATCAAGAAGCCCCGTGATCTCTGTAGCTCTAAGCTCTCCCAAACCCACCCCAGGCACCCTGGCCCATGCGCGCCTGTACCCCCACCAGGAGCACCATCCCGCTCTGCTCGACAGCCTCCATGCCGATTTCCATCATGTTCTGAAGAGAACAGTGTGTCTCATGTGTTTAATGTGAGACCAGAGTGCACACAGACACACACGACTCTACTTCTTCAAGTCACCGTGCATTTGAATGAATCACACTTAGTATGCACGCCGCCCTCGATGTTTTCAAGTCATTTCATGGCACGACCAACAAGCAACCGCACGGACCCAGAGGGAAGGATCAACTCTGTGATTTCCAGTTGACAGAACAGCCCAGCCGGTTCACCCAACTGGACCATCAGGTGCCTGTCTGGCGTAGGAGCTTCCAGCCTCCATTCTTAACCCTGTGCTGCAGGGAGGTAGGATACAGCAAAGGATTCTACAGGTCTTACCTGCTGCTTTTTGTCCATTAAGTTCAAATGGTCCTGAGAGGCCCAGGGTGGCAGTCATTACAAGAAATGTAATGGGAGTAGCTCAGGGGTATGACCTGCAGAGCAAAGAGTGTCACTGCTTTTTCGGAACAAGAAAAGGAGCCTTTGGGTGAGTGTCCAGAGACTGATGGGCAGCTACAGGGCACAGCCCACTGCCCGCGTCTGGGGCAGAATGGGGCAGCCAGCCTTCCCGCTCACAGACCTTCACTAGCTGTCGACTCTGGGCCGCAAAACGGTCTTGGGCCCCGGGCTTGGGTGGTATCGATGGTCACACGCGTGAGGGCACACGACGCTACCCTGGGCTGTGGGGCCGGACAGGAAACAGACACATGGGTGCCGGGCCCGGGCAGGGATGGTGGTGACGCAGAGGACATGCCTGGCTGGGGGCCACCCCTGCTTGGTGCCAGCCGTCGTTGCCAGCAGGAATGTGGGCCCTGGGCTGCCAAAGCCACCAGTGTGTGAGAAAACAAGCCAGAAATCATGATTCTTGTTAAAAATATGAAGTGCTGACGTCGAAGTGAAAAAGCAAACATCTGAGTGTTGCATGAGACAGACAAAGGCACCTGGAGGGGGTGCCGGGGGAGACTGCCCGCAGGCCGCTGTCTAGCAGGTCTGTTTCATTCCCAAGAACCGCTGGTGCACCTCCCATCTTCCCATACATGTGGAACGAAGCAAGTACGCTGCTGAACGTGTCCTGCTACTAACAAGGGGGCCTCTTCCTGGGCACCAGGCTGGGTGGGGGGGCCAGGGTGCCTCCTCCCCATCAGAGGCAAAGCTGGTACCCGGCTGGCCTGACCAAGCTCTGGGCAGCCCCTGCTGCATCCACAGGTCAGAGCAGCCCATGAGTGCCCCCCCAGTGACAGAGGCCCAGCCAGGCTCAGGGACTGCCTGGGGCACGGCCACGTTCTGGAGACAGAAATCTGCAAGTCTTCATCCTGGTAAAGCCGCTGTGGTGCCTCTACAGATAGAGGTTGTGCAAAGCGTCAGACTGAACTGCACGCCCTGGTGGCTTCCCTGGGTGTGAACCCTGCACAGAAAGGACGGGGCGCCTGGTGCTTTCCCGCTGCCTCCGTGTGTGTGTGTGACTTGGGTATGCTTTCGCCATGGGACTTCGGGATGGGTGGCTGAGTCGAACACACAGGACGACACGGCATTTGGCCCTCCAGGGACAGTGGGGCAGCCACTGAGGCCACGTGTTCCCTCTGGGGCCAAAACGTCTGCCCAGCAAGAAGTGGCAGAGGGGACACTGGGCCACAGATGTGGAACAAAAGCACTGAATTCAAACAGGAGAGCACAACTCCCAAAACGTGGATTCCCTTAAAGAGCATTTATTTAGCCTGAAATGGACACCATGTTTGCAAACACAAGCTGCCTGCCTGTCTCCAGATCAACCACCACCTCTGAGTCATCTTCACAAGACAGGGCTTGGCGTGTGTTCCCCAAAGGACAGCGACAGGTGTTTGGCAGGAGGTAGCGGAGGGCTGGGAGGGGAGCACGAGGGTTTCAGATTGAAAATCTGCCTCCAAGATGCACCCCAACAGTACAGTGAACACCGATCTTTGATTGGCTCAGCTGCGTGCTGCTCTGGGGGGACCCTGGGGTCCCCCAGGAACTTAGCGGCCCCTGTCTTCCAGGGCCGGAGCCTGTGAAGAAGCTGGAGGCACATGCATTCTGCTGCGGGCGGCGTGGGGCCCGCAGAAGGGCCGGTGCATGGAGAGGCCTCAGAAAGAATGATGCAAAGGGGTTTGGGGCACACCAGATGGTCTGCCTGCCTGACCCCCTGTGTGCCGGCCCTTCCTGGCCGGACCGAGAGCCGGCAGGATGAACACACACCCACAGCGCCTCGCATTCCCTCAGTGGGAGGGAGGAGGCATTCACCGCCTGCCAGATACCATGGGCTAGCCCAGGAAGTTTCCATCTCTCCCTCTGCCCCGAGGACCGCACGGCCCCAGGGGGCTGCCCAGGAGATGCTACCAGAAGGCAAATGGCCGCCATGACCTCTGATCCCAGAGTGGAGGCTGGCAGGTGCCAAGGCTGCCCACCTCCTCTCCCGCTTTCCCACCCTCGCCAGCCCTTCACTGCCAAGCTCTGTGCAGCCTGGGGCCAAACCAATCAGGGCAGCTCGGGGGCTCTGAGCAGCAGGCTGCAATCAGATGACACATCCCAGCGCCCAGCCCTGCTCACCCCGAGCAGAACGACCCCATCCATTACCACCAAGGCCAATTAAAAAGCAGGCAGGCTTCCCAAGCTGTGCACTCCCACCCTTTCCAAAGAGGCCTGCGGATGGATGGGGCGGAGGAGAGACAAGGGACAGTTGTGGGCGCCTTTCTGCTTCCCCGCAGGGACCAGAGAGTCACGCACCTGGGCCTGAACTCTCATAAGGGGAGCACCATGCACCGAGGCCCACCCAGCCCCTCCACACAAGTTTCATGGAGTCATTCGAATACTTTTACTAAGGAGCTTAATATCCAAGCTACAGGGAAAATCTTCCCTCTTATTGTAGACTGTAAAAACGATATTGTAAAAATTTACCATTGAGTTATTTACAAAGCAAGACATGTGATCAGTAAACACTTGCTGGAATGGTTTGTCTTTGCTGAACACAGGCATGTCCCAAGCCCTGGCTGGCAGTGTCTGTTCGAGTTCCTTTCCCAGGCTTAGCACGAGCTGATGGTCTCTGCCCTTTGAGGAGGAAAACTCGGGCCTTGGTAGAAACATGACCCATATGAGGTCAGAAGTCTGCTAGTCAGAGGGAGGAGACAGCCACAGGGGGAGAACGGCCCTTGTGCATGTCACACGTGTCGCTGTCTGTTTTTATCTCAGAGCCATGGGCCCCTTGAGGCACGGAGACGTGTCCCGCTCAGCTCTCCACCTTCATGAAATGATGAAGCCCACACCACCTAGGTGCTCAAGGAGGAAGAACACGGTCCTCTTGGAGCGGCGCAAACCCAGGTCCCACCGCACACCCCAGAATGTCCTGAACCATCCCCTCCTCCCCAGGCCCTGCACGGCTGCAGGCCTCCAGCACAGAAGCACGCACCCCACGTGCAGGGTAGCAGTGGCCTCCTCGGCCGGGGGGCCCCTGCCGCTGCCCCCATCAGCTGACTAGCCCTCCACTCGGCAGCCATCACTGCACTGCTTGGGGAGCTTCCCACAGGCTACCCAATACCACGGTAGGATCTGTGTCCCCTCTCATAGCTGGCAAGGCCATGTGTTCTGGTTCCCGCCCCTTTACCACTTCCCGAGAGCAGCTCACAGCGCCGCCTCTGGGTCCCCAGGACGCAGAGACCCTCCCACCGTGGCTCAGCTCTAACGGCCCCTCTGCAGGGCTCTTCTCTGACCGCCTGACCTAAAACGTTCCCTGGATTTCCTTTGATTTGACGCTGTTCCCTTGTTTTTTTACTCTTACTTTAATATAATTTCAGACTTAGATAAAAATTGGAAGAAGATGAAGTAATTCTATACTCCCTTCATGTAGACTTCTTAACCCAATTTCTCCAATCTCTACTAAAGACTCCAATGTGTATTTTCCAAGACCAAGGACATCCTGTTACATAGCCCAGTTCAAATATCAAGATCAGGACGGTAACCCTGACACATGCTTTAATCGAATCTACCGGCCTTACCCTATTTCACTCACTGTCCCAAGAATGTCTGAACGCCCGCCTGCCTTCAGCAAGAGTCCCGCCAACGCGGTTCCCCGCTGATGCTTCCTCTTAGTGCTTTCCCGTCCCCGGCCCCACTCCCTCGCTCCCTGACCACAGGCTCCGCTAGTCCTCATACTCACAGGGATCTGAGTCCAGTCTGTCCCCCTGCAAAGCCCCATTGTGGGGTCCCCCCCGAATAAAGTCTTCCTTACCAACTCTAACAAGGGTCAGAACACTCTTTCATCCGACAGACCCAAGGCAAACTCCTAACAAATAGGCGAGGCTGAAGGCCCTGCTTCCTAACGTGCGTGCACAAGCTGGGACGGCCTGGACACGGCGAGGAGCCCTAACGCAGAATCCTCTGGGGGTGTGGGCCTGGAGCACATATCAGAGCACGTGGAGAGGGGATTTCTCACAGCTCTGGACCCAGAGAACCCGAAAAGGCTTCCTGGCTGGAGCTGAGGGATGGGGGCGAAGCCTAGTCTTGGTGGCAGACTGGGTGGGGCAGCAGCTGGGGAGGAGACAGGGCCGGGACCCCATCAGGGCGTGTGTGTGTGTGTGTGTGTGTGTGTGTGTGTGTGTGTGTGTGTGTGT